>SGPK01000480.1:0-18873 GCA_004802695.1 Phellinidium pouzarii
GCGGACGCAGATGGTCAGTCTAAATATCAGTAACTTATTACGCCAGAATGTGAACNGGGGGGAAAGTTTTAACGCGTGTGCATGTACTCAACTCAGAGTCTGGGCCTGAGACCTGAATCGGATAAACCTCGCCAATGCATTAATTGTAGCGAGATATTATGTGCCATAATATGGGGGGTAGACAGGTTATCAATCACCAATTCCACTTCTTCCTTCTTGTTTTTTTAAGTCATTAATATGATTTATTCATCTTGTAGTGTCAATATTGCACATAACACCTTCCTGCACAGCGTATAAATCACTATACCTATATAGAGAATAGCGAGACGTCGATATGGACTCGGATAGCATAGATTCCTAGATACATGTGTAGAGAACAACGAAGCCTATTTTATACATCATAGAGTCAAGACCGGTTCTCCTTTTCCACAGTAGGCCCTTTCAATACAGGAGTTCCAAAGTCTTTTCATTGTTCTTCTGGCAACCCATGCCTAAGATACAAAACGTTCAGAATACGTTTGGCAGAGACATTTTAAGAAGATGAACTCACTTTGATTGAATGTGATCGTCTAGCTCCTCTTTGCAAAAATAATAGTCTTCCCAGCCCAAACCTTCGAAATACTTGGGGCAGATAGAACACCACTGGCGTTCTTTCCGAGATTTACATTTACGGCCCATCTCTTTACACTTGCAGGGCCTGATCAACTCCTCTGCTAATTGCTTTATATTGCTAGAGTAGACTGCAAGTTGCGTAGGATTCTCGACATCGTGGTCGTGTATATTTAAAAACCCCGGATTTTTTGTAGTGTCCTTATCACTGTGTATATATATATACCAAACGCAAAGTCAGATCAGAAAATCACAAAGACACAAACTTGAAACAGCCTGGACTTACAGTCTATAACGTTCTCTGCTTTTAAACAATATGGACTCTTCGTAGAAATGACCGACCTGAAATTCGAGAAGAGACGATGATTAATAATTTTCTAACAGTCACAGTTTCTAGAAAGATGCGGAGGCGTACGAGTCCTGTCCATGATAAGCGTTTGCGCATTAGAGGGCTGCAACGCATGCATATGAATGACTCGTCGAGTGCCACCATGCCATCCATGGTACTTGCAACACCGCTACCGAGTGAATTGTATACCCCATTGGCATTGGAAAGAAGGAGTGCAGTTGGCTTCAGAGTGATGGGATGATCAGAGTAATAGTTTTCTCTTCGTTTTTGAAGTAAATCAGAAAATGTACATAAAGCATTTAATTTTCTAGAATTGGGATCTTCGAAAAAAGATGTCGGATGCCGTAGAATAGCGTCTGAAACGGAGCCGTACTGAGATCCATGGACGCTGTCCCCGGATGTGTTGCTTGCAAAGCTGCCCTGTAAACCAGCACATTTTCGCACCCTCGTGATCAAAGAAGCGGCTTCAATTGTAAACTTGTGTCTGTGAACCGTGCTCAAGTCCAACATCACCTGCTTGAGCAATTTCCATTGCTCCGGGGTGGGATCCGTCCCGGTGTCATCGTTTTCAGCCACTTCTTGGTATAAGGGGTGCTTGCGAAACTCAAGATAGGAAATGCAACACGCCTTGCCCTCATCGGAGAGTGCGAAATCTTCGCCAAGATCGTCAAGTCTGCTTTGGCGTTCTTTTATATGCTCGTTCCTTAATATCATAGCATCCTTCTCCCGTCTGAGGCGAATAGTATCTTCCAGCTGCGGGCGTATATTCGCCCAGGCTGTGGAANTTTTTGTTCAGTCAGACCCAGCAAAAAAAAAAAGAAAAGGAATAAAAAGGGAACTCAGAACACACTTCGATCAGTAAGTTTCCGAGGCTGCCTTGTGAGGATTTTCCACTTCCAATCCTTTTCATCGATGCCGGAATAAAAATCATTGTCCGTATAGCCGAGCTTTCTCAGCTTGTCAAAGATACTGGCGGGGCAGGAGCCAAGTAAGGTACAGATGATTACACACACTGTATTTGATCAATGAAATTACTTACTCATTTTCACGGCTTGATATTGCATCAGATATAATTTCGCTTTTTATTTGCTTTGCTGTCTGCATCCATTCCTTCAGTTCTATTATTCCCTAATAATAAAATAAATGAGAATCACAACAGCACAGACTCCAAAAGTAAAGCAGAGTTATACGCACCGTTGACATTTGACAAAGCATGTCGCGTCTCTCGGTCACATACTTCTCACGAGCATCAAAAGACTTCTTGAATGAAGAGTACTCCTCATAAATCGCTTTGAAAGTAGGGTAGTAGTAGTAGTAGTCGTGGAAGCTGCTATGCCAAGTCTGTAAAGATTCAATATGTTCGAATACGTGGGAGTCTCCTATGCAGGAATGTTCAAGTATTATGAACTGAAACCTCATTACCAGCTGGGAAAAGAAAAGAAAAAACCTACTTGCTGTCGGTACAAGCGTCCAGACTTCTGCATTTTTTAAAATTCTCTTTCTCGGGCCCAGCCTATTAACGATGATGTTTCCCCTGACAATACTAAGGATACTTATGAGTGGAAAACTCAAGGCATTGATTGCATCAGAAGAGACGAACTTGGAAGAAGTACACTTTCGACAGAGACGAACTCTTAGAGGAATTATATGGTTAAGGATGCGTATACGTTCATTAAAGCAGTGCTATAAAAAATTTGGTTGTGAGCGAGAATTGTAAATGGGTACCCCCCCCCCCCCCATCTGAGCTTGATGCTTACGGTACAGAATGTATCAAATACGAACGAAGCGTACTGAGGAGAGCTGAGGTCTTTGGGGCATTCAGGAAGCCCGATAGATTTTTCAGCAGTACGCCAGATAATTCTTGAAGATTTGGACATCAGCAATTCACGTAGTGCTTTGGATGACCTCGAGAGTCGGAGGAGATCATCTGGTCCAATATAATGGGCAATCTAAAATAAGATGGTCGGCGTTTCGGTCAACAACAACAACAACGTTCGTTAACAAAGAAAATTAGCTACTCGCTTCAAAAAACACGTCTACGGGCATCAACATCATCTTAGCTAGCCTACCGGCAAGACGCTTCCGGTGTGACTTTGCTGTAGCGCTTGAGGATGAGGTCGTAGCAGCAGCAGCAGCAGCAGCTCTGATAGCCACCTGTTCATCGACTGCCTCTTCGTATCGGCGCGTCGATTTACGCGTTTGAGGTCGTTTTCTGGATCGCTCTTGCCTCTTCAGCTCCGAGTCATCATCGAGGGCGCGTTTTTTTGGCGGCGGAAGACTTCCTCTGTAGGAGGAGGAGGGGAGGGGAGGGGGCTGAGTGGGACGCGACACCAAGAAAGACTTGTCAACAAAAAAAACTCACGTTGACCCTCTGGTTTCAACCATAATGGTGGTTCAAGTTCAAAGAGTGGTTGACGCGTCCGCCGCTGCGTGACGTGTTTTTAAACGCTTTCTTTGTGGCTTAACGCGTGGGAAGTGCTTAGTGAAGACTAAATCCGATGAATCCCCGGCTCCCAGACATGTCACGGATGCTACTAGTACAGCCTCGACAACATACAGTATAATTAAAGCCGCAGGAAAACAAGCCCGAGCACCTGTAAAACGTTGTTGTCAAATCCAAAGCATTGGAACGTCACCTTCTTCCCCCCCACATCTCGATGACAACCTTCGAGTTGTATCGAGTCTTTGCAACGGATCTTCCTTGCTCTAGAATTATTAATGAAGTGAATTGTCGACACACAGGGAACTCATTGCATCGTAGAAAAACGAGAGAAATAGTAAGCATTATTCATGGCTACGTACATTTCGTATTATACACCTCCACATAGTTATACGAGTTATTTGAGTCGCTCTAGCACGACAAATGGTTTCAGGAAGACAATGAATGAATTAAAAAGAGTTCTCAAGAATATAAATGCTGAAGAGAAAAAAGAAATGTGAGGTGGAAAAGTGCAAAGGAAACATGATGGCACCGAGCCTACTCATTACAAGAGGGACATGAAGGGGGGGGGGGGGGTTGCATAAGGGAAATTGGATTGGATGAGAAAAAAAAAAATAGGGTCATGTGTGTGTGGAAAGCGGACGATATCTGACAATACAGATAGAATGCGAATGCAGGCTAGCGGAACACTGGATGTAAGGGAATCAACAGATGACATCAGAGAGAAACCAGAGAGGGAGAATATGACATATAATGACGATGAAGAGAATAGAAGGATATAAAACATGAAAGAAAAAGAGAAAGAAGTGAGGTGACAATGATGGCATTCAGCCACGAACCCTGTCAAGTGCTTGAGTGTAGCACTTCCACACGATATCGATCATATCCCATACGCATGTCAAGACGACGCCAAGCGTGCGCGCATTCATCCAGAAGTTCCGTATACGGTGTAGGTGGCGAATCAGCGTGTCCATCGAGCAAGTTTCAACGAGATGATCGACGACCCTCTCCACCTTGTCGTCCAAGGTCTGGCAGCCTATGAAGTTGGTCTCTACCCAGGCTGGTATCAGCGAACGTACCAGCCAGCTAATTTGACCCGTGTAGAGGAACGTGACGATCACGTTGAGGGTGTCTACTGAAGGAACGCAGAGCGGAACGAGAGGCATGTAGTGTGTCAGCTCATCGTTCGACTTTGGGGCACCAATTGGAGGAGGCAACGGCGGCATGTAGCAACAGTGCGAGGCGAGGACGATTGCGTGAACAGGGTAAAGCTTGATCTCGACTTTAGCAGATGACGCCTGTGAGGAGTGCACCGCAAGCATGTGAGTAGGGAAGTAAGAGCGATGGGTTCCGGGCGCCAAAGTGACAGAGATGAACTTTGGGAGGCTTCCTGTAGTCTGGTCAAACGGCTTGATAGTGCAGTTGAGTATGGAACCAAAAAGACTAGCAAGGTTTAGCACGACACGAGGAGGAGGGGACGGATGACTCACGGAGATCTGATGTGAGCCAGGTATTTGCGAACGTTCACGGGACCTACATCTTCCAGCACGGGATCCAAACCTGCATAGGCGAGCGCGGCGGGGTTGATAACGGAGAGGGCTGGACGAACGAGAGGGTCAAAGAGAGTGGCCAAGACGCTCTGATTATCATCAGCAGCAGCGGGCTCGCCGATGTCCCTGTGCTTGAGAGAGCGGAGACGCGCGAGAGACCGGGGAGATTTTCCAAGGGAGACGTGATTGAGGATCTTGAGCTGACGGCGCTGGATAGCGTGCTTTACTGTCTTCCTCAGGTCCTTGTCCTTGATGGGGGACGCAGCGCTGGGGAGGGAACGAGAGCGACGGAGAGAGAGAGGCATGAGGATGGGGCGAGTGGGACGAAGAGCTCGAGACTCGAGACTCGAGTATTTTATGGCCGGGCGGACAATAAAGAAAGCGAAAAGGGAAAGCGCGTCCATTTCACCGCTTGACCTCGATGGCTGTCGTGCAGATGCCACAACAGCAGCAAACACGGACCCCTCCATACCTGCCATAACGGGTACATTTGCCTCTGTAGTCACCTTCCCAGTAAGGCAGGTCAGCATTTGTCTTTGTTTTTGAGCCGCACCGATGATTGCGCGACCGCCCGACAGATACATTTGAGCTCCGAGAGACCTATTTTTAATGAAGAGAAAAGCATAGCGTATACTTGTTGTCGTTGCCTTCGCTTTGAACAAAGACGACGTTGCAGGGCACTGGGACAAAGGCAAAATGATTAATGTGCGCCGGCGCAGCCATCAATCCTTACGTAAATCAGGTGACATTTCACGCGAAGTGCGATGCACCCCCCGTCGATCAAAAGATGCGCAAACACCCGGGCGCGCAAAACTGGCACTGGCACTGGCACTGGCAGTACTAGTAGTGTTCAAGTTTGAGAGCGCACAAATATAAATTAACTTACAAGTCAAATCATTGTGTGCTTGTGCATACGAATGTTCGTATGTATGCCATATGGTTGTGGAGACTTGGAAACACCTGTAATAAACCCTCGGCATGATCAACTTGAAGTAGTACAGAATGCAGAACGCCAATTAAACATTAGTTACATAATGACGTGTATATTGGCAGACACATGCGTATAATTTTAATGATGATTTTCGCGTGGTCTCATCCCTCATCCTCGCATGGATAGAAGTTCATTTCATTGCGACTTGGATAATCTCTGTAAGGATCTTTGACAGATCGTGAGCGTGAACGTGGAGAGCTTCGATAAAAGGTGAATAGCGTTATCGTGTTTCTTAAGCGCTAAAACGCAAAAACCTTTATTCCGAGGCAAACAGCAATTCAAAAAAAAAAGACGTAGAGCTGTCATGAAAGGAATAGAACAGAGTTTTGCTTTCTGAGAAAACAAAAAATCAATATCGATTCCTACAAGCGCCTCGTGGATCATAAAATACCACAGACACGGGGAGAAAAAAACACCAGAATAATACACACACCCGGAACTGATTAATATTTACTTTTTTTTTTTTTGCACGAGTTTCTTCTGCCAACCATCCTATACAACGCGCCTACGACTCCGCCGATACAACTGATGACGTCACGATCGGCCACTTCGCTATGACCTCTTCCCCTTCCCCTTCTTCGCTCTCTCCGCATCAAGCCGCTCCTTTTCCTTTTGTAGCCTCTCTTTCTCAGCCTCGCGAATGGCGAGAAGATGCGCCCCATCGTTGAGACCAAGGCGATTGCGTGCAATCTAAGATAGTAATGATAAAATGGTGTGAAAGGAGATTAAACCTTAGGAGCACAACATCGTTGTCAATGATAGGATTTTACCTCGAAGGCACAGAACTTCAAGTCGAGGAACAGCGGCATCGTCACAGGCATATTCTGAGGCTAATAAAGCATTTTACACACCTGCATACGGGTTACTTGAAGAGAGAAGAATCAGCACAAATCATCTTCAATCAGTCCTCGGTACTTACCAAATATCGTGTTGGTCTCGCCATACTCGTCTCTGCAGTCCATGCGGATGAGCGAGCCAAAGTTGTAGTCCTTGACCTTGTCCTTGTACCCCTCAATGAAGTCGCGCCAGCGCTTTTTCCCATCGCTGCTCTTCATCCATTCCTCGTCAAGTTTAATCAATTTATCATATGGCGATGTGACGAGCTCAGGGAACTTGGCCGATAAATCCTCAAATATCTCGTCGTCGATTCTGCATTTCCGGATTGCCGTCGTGGATAATTAGCAGGTATAACAATTGCCGATGAACATTCAATCGCACAAAACAAATTTGCTTACTTCGTCAGACGCAGCTCTGTCGGCTTCACCTTCTCGATGAGATTCCAGTAAACCTGAACGGAGATTTTACAGCGCGTATATAGATTTTTTCCTCACGCTGCCACCCACCTGAGCATGTTCAACTGCCTTCACAGCAAATCTTTTTATCCAAAGAAATCAGCGTTTCTGCGAGCAAAAAAANGAAAACGCAATCACGAGCACTGACTGCTTCTCGATCTGGAACAACGCAGAAGTTCATAAAGTTGGCCATCAGGTTCATTATTGTTTTACACGCACATCGACCAAATTCTGTGCGGTGTTGGGATCGAACGGTGCGGCCATTTTTTTTCCCCCGTTGTCCTTGCTCTTTCAACGCACAGAGAGTATGGTGGGTACGACAGAGAGAAAGGGTTGGCTGGCAGCGACGTGTGTATATTATTATAAGAATCCCTGAGACGTGGACGACGGCTGCCACCACCGTGACTTGGGAGATTAATCACGCAGCGATCATTAATATTATGTACAATTAATGCAACTTCCCATTGTGGAAATTAAATTATATAATACTGTTTCGGCACATAATTTCCCTCCCAATTTTTCTATCCCGACCCCCACCGACGTCGTGCTCGACGGTCGGAAAGATGTCTGCAAAACTCGCTCGACATTGAACAGCACATTCAATGCAGATGGAAAATGCTGGAAATGACACCGCCGTCCCCGATACTAAGACGAAGGAGAGTTCTAGTAGACAGAACAGAACGTCCGTCCACCCCGCTTCACGAGAGCTGCGTACACTCATACTCATGTGGCATTCCTCTGCAGCCTAGACGTTCTTACAGCTTATATAAAAANGGCAACGGACACTCCTCGAACGCATCTCGTTAGACATCAGCCGTCTGAACGAGACGAAGCAGATTGTTGACCAAGACCCGGTGGACGCGCTTAATCATATTTTGCATAGTGATATTAAAACGGGAGATGAAGGGCACCTTGGACGTATCGAGAAGCTCAGCACATTGGTGGGCGAAGTTCATGGGGACAGTGATACTACCATCACGAAGGAACTAGATTGGGAGCTATTCAAAGGCCATGGTGGGCCGCTTTCATTTTTGACACACCATGAAGCTCACAGCATACAGATCCGACACCGCTACATGCATTGTCACCGTGCATACGGTCACAATCTCAGAGTAGTCTGTCATCAGCATCAACACATATGCTACCTCCTCCAACACCGGGCGCCTTCCAGTGTACTTCACTTAGCTCGCTCGATACGCTTCCTCCCGAATCCCGTCAAAATACTCAGTTGACCCTATCCTCGCGTGGCGCCTGCGTGAGGGAAATGCGCAGAAAACTAGTTGACCCGGCGCTTGCGCATGCGGCAGAGTTCCTCGCGACGTTCCCTCCCGACTCAGACGACGAGTGCGCGAGGCCGGTTCGCGCAAAAGGTGCGGCACGGGGAGCGAGGGACGCGCGAGTGAAGTCGGCACGGAAAGCGAGGGTAAAGGATATGAGGTCGAACTCGAAACGCAGTAAAGCGACGAACCGAAAGAAGAGCGACGCTGCTGCTGCATCTGCAAGCGTGCGCCCGCGCGGACATGGTGGGAGGTTTAGAAAATTGGATCAGATAGTTAAAGATACATCGGCACAGCATGCGCAGGCTGCCGGCACGTCCGCTTCTGCAGTGTCTGCCTTCACACCGACTACCCTCACTCCAGGCCCCTTGACGTTAACGCATCAGCGCCGCTTCCCGTCTGACAGTCCATCTACTGTCGGCCTCGATGAAGACCCACTTCTGCTTGAGGGCGGCAGGGGCCAGCGGATGCGGCGACCTTCCACGCGTCTCGGCTCGCCAACGCCGAGCGTGATGAGCGCAGTGAGTAGTGCAACCGGGTCTGGGCGTGGAAAGGGAAAGGCGCGAGCTTCTCCTACATTCCCTGCGTCTCACTGGCGTTCATCTACATCCGTATCGACCTCTGCTTCGCCCGCGCCGGAGGGGGCGCCGCGCGTGCGCCTGACGATCCGCATCCCGCCCCGCGCGACGCTCACGTATTCTGCACCTGAGGGCACTGGCGCCCGCGGGTACGCAGACGGGCACGCGTCGGCCACGACGTCGCTCGGAACAAGCGTGAGCACGTCTACAGGCATGAGCATCTCAACAGGGAGTGGGAGCGCTACGGCTACGGGCGAGCGACGCTCGTACAGCCCGGCGACAACGATGCGTTCTGCGTCCGTCGTGCGGTTCGTAAGCGTGAAACAGGAAGACGAGGGTGACGAGAAGTTTATGGATGTTGATCAAAATATAGAAAGGGACCCTGGTGCATTGGATAATTGTGCGGACATGGGACACGTTCTGCATGAAGCGAAGCCGGAACATCATGCGCATCCAGGCTTGGAGGAGGGCGCCTATAGCGATAGTGACGATTCTTTCATTTGTGAAGTGGTCCCACCTCCAAGCGCGGTGACAGGATCTTCGACAGTTACTGCACCCGGTGCGTATCGAAATGAGCTCTCGGGTTCGAACAAAGCCATGATCAGGAACGGGAGCACACGTGTAAACACTGGCGCAGATTTGAGCAGTCCCTCGCGGCATGGAAAGGACAAGTCTACAACGTTTAACCAGACGTGGAGCGATGAAGAGCAAAGGCTACTTGACATACTACTCGAGCAGTTTCCCGATGGTACGAAAAATAGGTATGTGAATTCCTCTACTCCCTCCGACATTTGTTGCTATGCGAGATCTCTTCCTTTTTTCGTCTTGGCAGACTGATTAAGGCTATCTTAGGTGGTCTAACATTTCGAAGGGAATGGACGGAATGCGAACCCCGCGTCAAGTAGCGTCCCGCGTACAGAAATACTTTGCAAAAATGAAAAAATGGGGTGTTGATATGAAGTAGTAAGGTCTGCTTCAATACATCTTTTCTTTCGATCTTTCCCTTTTTTTTTTAAGAAACTTCTTCGTTCATAGCTCCGTGCTGCTTGTTTATATCGTTAGATCGTCTTCTACCAACCCAGGTGGTATAAACCTAATCTCTTTCCTCCATTTAAATTTAAATCATTGCCACTTATGTTTATGTTTTTTATTATCATTCAAAATGTCTTCCCTCCTTTTAGAATATATATATATATATATATATTCTACTCTTCCCAAACCTGCTACGCTGCACTAATCAACGTTCTGCAATGTTTTCTTCTTCCTATCTGGACATCTGTTCTTGCCCTTTTCACCCACTGTTTGAATATCTACTAACAACGTATTGCCAAGTTTCGTGTTTGAACTTTGTATTGATAGCTCTGTGGTAAAAATAAATATGAAAAATGACAGCATCAAGGCGATGTTTAGGATATGCACGACCACATTACTCTCATGCAAAGAAGGTGGTAGTTAAGAGGATTGTGCCAAGAGAACCGGAGAAAGCAATAGACAATAGACAAAGACTTCAACCGAGTTGATAGAAGCCTGTGTGAACTGTCTTGTCCATAGTGAGGATGCCTCAAAAGAACGTGTTATGGAGATTGAAGGGTGCCAAGAATTTGTGATTTGCAATTGAAGCCCGCCTGGTACTGCCATATCATCCTGATATTTATCTCAGTATATAGCAACCAAAAAACAAACACATAGTCCACATATAGTCCTTATCCCCCAGAAAAGACACTGAACACCTAAGTAGCCTAAATAGGCACGACCACCTGAATGACCTTATCAATTGCAATTGGACACAACACCCTGTCCCGCCGTCAGGGTCTTCGCAAGCGCAGACTGCGCCGCGCTTAATGCCGAAGTAACCGTCGCATCCGTCCTGCAAGCCGAACAACAACAACAACAAAAAATCGAATGGTCAGGAACAAGTTCATCACGGAATAGGGGGAGGTAGATAGCAACGTACGACGAAACTCCATCCAATGCGGTCTGCGCCGTCGCGAGACCCTGTCCGACCTGATCACGGGCAGCAGCCGGAGCAGTCTGTCCTGTCAAGAGCGCCTCCGCTATAGTTTCAACTCCACTTTTTNGCGCTGCTCAGTCCTGAGAGAGCCGTTGTAGTCGCATCAGTAACGGACGAATCGCTTAAAAAAGTTTCAACAAAATGTTAGGTGACTATCCCATTTCCATTTATGAGAAGGCAATGGCTTACGACGATCCTGCGCTAGCGAGGGCGTTCACTGCAGAGACGGTCTTTCCGAGCCCAGTGACAGTCTGAAGCCTGTTGACGTTGCACTGGATATCACCTATTTGTCGGCGGCTAAGTTCAGCATGGTAAGGAGCTGCAAAGTTTGGCCATTCGAGCAAGTTGAATTGACCGTTATCATTGCGTGCAAACATCGCCGATAGGCATGCACTCACCAGAAAGCACTCCGAGAGCGAAAAAGCTAAGAACGACCGATCCTACCAGGAGCGAAGCAAAGGGCAAACGGGAAAAGAACATAGTTGAAAACTTAAGAGGACAGACTCGCAGAGCCGCTGTAGAACGAAAGTTTGTTGAAAGGAAATCGAGGTCAACTCAGAGATGCAGTCTTGGGCAGCCCAGTGGATGCCCTTTATACCGAAAAGCAGTCGATACTACCGGAAATGAGCTAATCCGGTGGAAAACACCGGCTTCACTTTCTCTGATTGCCAAATGTTGGAAATTGGTTTGATGGAAGCGAAGGGTGCCGCTTGCAATAGTAAGATATTCCAGAAAAACTACAGCTCGCGTCAGTGCAAGAGATTGAGGAGGTAGTCACTCATAGAATTGGAAGAAATGAAATTCGCTTTGCATCCCGAACAGC
Source organism: Phellinidium pouzarii (assembly GCA_004802695.1). Lineage (NCBI taxonomy): Eukaryota > Fungi > Basidiomycota > Agaricomycetes > Hymenochaetales > Hymenochaetaceae > Phellinidium > Phellinidium pouzarii. Next base: position 11,921 of record SGPK01000480.1, read on the forward strand.
GCGTTTGTCACGGATGCAGACTGAGACTGCGCAACAGTCGTCCTTGACGATAAAGTGATCCAACCGAAAGGGTTGCATTTCTTGACTGTTCCCAGAGATTTCGCCTGCATCTGCATTGATCTTGCCCTCTTTGTTGTGAATAAAGCGAACATCTATAATCATCAGATAGCTAGAGTGTACATCAGCTTGACTGTAGACAAAAGACCAGTTCATACATCTCATGCGAATCCTTAGATAAAATACAAAAAATCAAGTCAACCATCTCTCCATTGATGCGTGCATGTTGTGCATCTGAGAATGTGGCAGTTAGAAAATTAAGCGGAGACAAGAAAGCATAGCTCACCGATAAACTGCGTAAAATAAAAATTTGGGTCAGCGTTGTCGTTGTCGAGAAAAAAAAAATAGATAATTAGGCTTACATGTTGTCATGGGCTCGTCAGCAGATCGAATTTGAAGCTGATAAAAATAAGCGCGATCGTTGTCACATTTCGGGCAAGCAACTGCAGGCGCGAACGGTCAACCGTCAGTCTGGAAAATGAAGCAATGCACATACCGCTCGTCGAATCGGCATCTCTCCATGTCGCCTCACCACCCAATACATCGTCGACATCCTTGCGTCGCAGACGTTCACGCGATGTCATCTAAGTATGGTGAACATGAGCGAATCTCACGTTCAATTGAAGTAGGGACCAACTTGTTTGGTAATCGGGAACTCATAGGCACAGGTATTACATGCCCACTTGTTGTATCCCGTCTCTGTCGAGATCACCAGTATGTTGGCACATGTCGGACAGAACAGCATTCAGTGAGTCTATGATGCACATACCAAGAGAAATGCGTATGTCACAGACTCTCACGGGACATTTTTTNAGGCAGACTTACGTAATAGTGAGTTAGACACAGTAAAAAAANCATTTATTATGCGTATTCCTGCTTAATAACATTGATGATATGGATTGCGGAGACCTACAGCGCTGAATCGTACATCCACGCAGTCACTTGACACAGTAAGTTGTAGTCGTACAAAAATAAATTTGAGCCACTGTATTGGATTGCCATGGTTATTGTAAAATATAAATGTCCCGCCCGGGCTCAGGACTAGGAGTCTTTCTTTATTAACAAGGAAATCATTTTGGTTATACCAGTCATTCTCTGTCCCTAATAGTCTGGCTTTTCTGGTGTATTAGCACAAGTCTGAGAGCTGTATTCCTGTGAGAACACTGAGCCTGAGCAACTTGGTAGAATTTTAATCAAGTGCCGTAGTCTTTAATTTCTCATGGCAAAGAGGATCGGAGATGTCCCCAGTCAGAGGGCTGAGAGTAGTGTGTAGAACATCTGCAGAAGCCATCTTCAACGCACATACTGAGGGGAGAATTATAGGCAAGGTAGTCGTTGGCAGATTTTTATATTCAATAAGCAGACAGGGGCTACTAAGTAACAGTTTCGACGAAGTAAGCTTCACCCAACGAATGCCGAGCAGGCAGCCGAATGTACAGAAACTTAAAGAGCAGAGAAGCCTAGTACGAGATTATAGAAGTCATGAAAGTCATGAATCGGCGGCAGAGCGTATCTCCCCCTTAAGACAATAATAGGAACTGAGTGCGGTCATATTTTGGGAGACGTCTTGATACTCAATGGAGATACCATCTGGCGCCAGTTTCCTTCGCTCGGCTAGGAAAGTACAGAATCCCATTGTTCCAATTTTGCCAGCAGCTGATGCTTTTCAAGGACGCTTCAAGCCGTCAACATGCACACTTGAGCGTGACCGAGAAATGAGAGACTGGATCCACGGATCTTGACATCTGGATCTTATTTTATCATCAATAAGTTTTGGAATCAGGGAAATAGCAGTGGCACCTTAGCTTAATGCGTATTGACAACTTTATGTCATAAGAGTGGATTCGAAGGTGTTATCACATAGTTTGTTTGAAGACCAATATAAACGTAAATTGCGACTGTCATTTATAATCGACGTCGACGAGTTATCATTCCTCTGATTGCGCCCACGAAGGATTGGATCATACGCACCATGATATGTATTCACTAATACTATGCGATCGTGGTTAGAAAAGACAGACGAATACTATTTCATTTACTTGTGAAGCTTCCGTGCAGAAGGCGACTGTCGCACATTGCACAGAATGGCTTCTGAAGTCCTTGCAACAGGTCCAGTGGAGTCGGATAATCGAGCAAGTCAATATTGACGGCTTGTATTCCAGCGGTTAGATGCTCATTCAGATTGACATCCAAGTCCTTTGACAAGATTGTGCGTGAATGCAGTGTGTAGTGAACTCCGTAGATATATCGTTGAGTCTGTCGATAAAAAAAAAATTGTCTTTTGTACGGGATCTGGCCGGACTCAGTTTGAACTCCGCTGAATGCCGGCCTGGGGCTGACGAGCTCCGACCTTTAAAACAACCAGCACCAGCATCTTACTAGGACCATTGATATTCGCTGTCGACTAGCAGTTGTACCGACGGATGTAAATGACTTGAAAATCGATATGATTAGGTTTTTTAACGTTCCCAGTGGGAGTACTTTATTGACTCTAAAGTATCCGAGTCTTTTTTACTAGTGGAAAGCTTCTGCCGCCGAAAAGCTTCGACTCGGCTTGATCGCAGCAGAATATCCTCAAGCACTGTAAGGAGGATAGGCCATAATCTATGAGCCAACAAGCTGCTATGATGATGTCGATTGCCCGTAGATGTGTTCCACGAAGTAAGTAGCCTTTTTTTTTNCTTGCGAAAACTCATTCTTAATCAATGGACATTATGTTCAGATAGCTCATTATCCAGGATTGGATTGGATGGCCTCATTCGATTCTCAAAGTTGTCTACACATTACTGCGTGATCATGAATTACTCCTGTCAGAATCTCGAAAACGATATGGCAGCCAGAGAAAGACAGGCTCTCAGATAATCGCTAGATCAAAACCTTCTTTCACCTTCAATACGTTCTGCACAGTAAGCATGAAGTTTACAAAAGTGGTATTGCAACTTGCCCACGATAAAAAAATTTTGTAGCATTGCCTGAATGCACCATCTAAGCAAATAGTTCTTAAGAGTCGAAAGTGCGCTTTATGTTAAAATAGCATCAGTCAAATCTGGTAGGTGCTATAGTCACGATAGCCAACCGATAGGCATGTCACACTTCTTAAGCCACAGAACCTGGAGACGCGACCGAATTTCTCTTTGAACTTGACCGTCATCCACTCTTAACTCTATAGCCCACTAGAATGGCAACGGCTAGAATATCAGCGTGAGTATGTTTGACTTTCCATCTGACATTCACTTACTCTCCTTTTCGCAGAGGAAACGCCCCAAAACGCGTCTTGGACGAGACTGTATCCGAGCCCGCATACCACGATAACTCGGATTCCCTAGAGCAGCAAAATAGGCCGAAGAAACGAGCTAGGATGCATATATCAACACGCGGATCTGATGAGCCAGTAGACCTAGTCGACGCTCAAACGAATATGATCGTTGCGACCTCATCCTCCGAGTCAAGTGCTGCACCTAGGGCGCGCCGGAGACGCGTCGTCGGTAAGCTCGCTATGATGATGTCAATGCCTATAGATGTGTTTTTTGAAGTGAGATGCTACATTTATTCTTGTTGAAAGTACATATTTACTCAACATGATTTCGCTCAGATTGCCCATTATATTGGACCGGATGATCTTCTCCGACTTTCGAGGTCGTCAAAAGCGCTTCGTGATTTGTTAATGTCCAAAGCTTCAAGAATGATTTGGCGTGCAGCAGAAAAATTAGTTGGTCTCCCTGAATGTCCGATGGACCTCAGCTCTCCTCAGTATGCTTCATTCATCTTTGATACGTTCTGCACCGTGAGTGTTTAGTTACTAGGACTGAACTGGGACTTCGTTCACAAAGATTTATAGCACTGCTTTGTGAGACGTGCTTATAAACATTTAATTCCCCTGCGAGTCCGTCTCTGCCCAAAGTGTACTTCTACTGAGTTTGTATATTGCTAGTGTCAGATGTAATTAGCCGCTAACAGCTTATTTTATAGGATTGTCAGTGGAAGAGTATTAGAGGCCAATCATTGGGGAAGATCCACATTATGGGCTCTTTTGCCGACAAGCGGTATGTCCAGTTGATTCGTCTTGAAGCTCTTACTTACGTGGTTCTGCATAGGATATTCTCTAGTTTTTGAAAAGACTGAATCTTTGCCGACTTCGAGTTCCATCCAAACTTGCTCATACTATCTACCGTTATGCAGAGCAATTCACAAGGAGTACTCGTCAATTAAGGAGTATTCTGAGGCTCAGAAGACCTTTGTAAACGAGAGGCGTATTGCGCTTCGTCAGATGTGGCCGGTGCGTTTTGTCTACTTTTTTTTTCTTTCTGAATAGCATTGTTTTGTTAGACAATGCTCATTGGTTTTCTAGGGCATACGCGACTTGAGTGAGTGGATGCAGAGGAAGAAACGGGAAAGAAGAGACCATTCTGATGCAAGGTCAAGCCGTGAAGACGAGTGAGTAGCTCACTGTCCGGGTGTGAACCATACCTGAGCTTCTGTTTGTCAGCATCTTTGATAACCTGAGGGAGCTCGGTTATACTGACGAAGAGTTTCGTACCAATTGTGATGAATATGGTTGGAAGTGGAAAAATCTTATAAATCAGCCCCGGAGACTTACTGATCGAAGTATGTTTGAGCTTCGTTCGCACTTCGTCTTACTGAACGATTTCGTAGTTTGGAAGAACATACTGCCCCAGCTTGAAGAGACTATTCGCCTCAGGCGTGAAAAGAAAGCTCTTCGTGCGAAGGAATTGCGTATATACGATCGCCGAAGGAACCTTCAAGGGCTCAGTCATGAATTCGTATCCTCTGATGAGGGGAGGACGTGTTGTGTTGTCTATACCGAACTTGTCGGAATGTCCGTTTTTCAAGAAGTAGTGAACAGTGATGAAGCCGGGAAAGACATCTCCAAGAAGGATTGGGACTTGATCAAACAGAAAATGTTGGATATGAGTGAAAACCGTACACAGAAGCTCGCAGACAAGGCTGCTTCTTCACTCATGAGCACTCGACGCGAGTTCGGATTACCAGATATCTTTCCGGACAGCTTATCTGAAGAAGGACCTGTTAACAATGCCATTTTGCAACATCCGACGTCTTTCATTGAAAACCCTCGCACCCGGACACTCGAGCTTCCGCTTACTTTCGGTGCCTCGATAGATCATCTAAGAAAGCACTGCTCATATTACTTTACTAGTAATCCCAGACATGCTCAATGGGAATTAGGTAAAGTGGCTCGATCCACACTTTCTATTGCTGATGCACTATACGCATCAATCGGCGCCGGCGTCGCAAGTACATTGGATGGCATGGAAGCCCTTGGAAAATCATTCATATGCATGCGCTGCAGTAGTTTGACACGTCGATGTTTATCGTGGATTGAGCTCGTACGTTTCCGCACCCTGAAAATAGTTGATTCTGCATCGTTGACAACATATTCTCTGCTGTTAGGTCCAACATTTTTGGTTCGAGCTCGAAGCATTCAAGGATCGTGACAGTGCGAGACAGTCAGTCCAGACTCTCTTGTTCATCTCTGATCCAGTAAATAATTATGACATTGCTTTGGTTACAGGATATGGGAAAAGAAGGGGGTCATTGAGATTAATATACAAGACCACGATATCGAAACCCCCCAGAAACTCGCCGTGTACATAGGAAGTACAGAGCAGCCCTTAGACGAACTTATCAAGCCTTGCCACTGCGAATCGTGTGATTCGCCATCCGGACGGAAAAGAGTGGAGTGTTCGAATCACTGCTGCATATCTTGTCGCTACTATTGTTTCAGGGTGTTCGTTTGCCAAAAGCAGCTTGAAGATCATATCCAAGCAAAGTGAGTTAGCCCTTGAGTGATAATATTTTTGAAGGACTCTGATTATATTTTGAACGGCCTTCAGGCACACCCACCCAACAGACACTCCCGCGGAAGAAATTACTTTGCAGGTAGTACACTGTCTAACGTAAGGGGGTACTACTAGTAGTCATCCTACATACATAATAGGTCTGTACTTTAGAGAAAACAACACTTTGAATTATGATTCAGTTCTGAAAATCAGAAGGGCGTGGAATTGACTGGTTGCATTGCCAGTGGCTCCTTCACGACCCCGCTAGACGGGCACTTGTAATCACAAATGGTAGCCCACCCGTGACAACCAACAATCCCATTTTCGCCTTACTTAGGCTCAAGGCTCAAGGCGGATTGTTTCCGTCGGGACGAGAAAGGGCATTAATATTGTAATTACATCATAATGCATAGGCCGCTGTAGCATTGAAAATGCGTATTGATGTTACCTTGTTTTATTACAAAGCTTGAGTTTGTCCTGCAACCTTGTCGTTAAGATAAAATTACACAAAGAATACAACGCAAACTTCAAAAAACAAACCCCCCAATCGGGGATAAGATTAACTTTTGTCTTCCGTATTCATATTCACAAACAGATATACGTATACATGCTTTGAAGGGTGTTGTTTTACACTAACTATTCCCGACTGAACTACTATCTATTTTGTTTCGGGGAATGCAGAGATGCAGATATTGACGAACAAGATGAGAATTGGATGGAGAGAGGCATAAATCGGCGCCGTACGCGTACACTGATGACATAATAGTATGCGAAAGATGAGGTCGGCGGTGCGCATGCGAGGATGTCCATGAACCACATACAAGAAGAATCGTGCAGGGAGATAATATGAGGTCGCGCTGGATGAGACCTATGGACCAGAAAGTAGAAACTGAGCAGCAAGATGTGTAATAGTAATAGGGAGAATAAAATATTATGATGAGTGGGTTGTGTTGGTGTCCGTCCAGCGGCAGCGCATTTTCACGTACTCTAGACAATACACCCCCCCCCCCCCMACAACTCATGCGTGACCGCTCGCAGCTCCTACATCTGTATCTGCGTCCATCAGTTCAGCCTCGG
>SGPK01000481.1:0-18840 GCA_004802695.1 Phellinidium pouzarii
ACATCATGATCCAAGTCACCATTAAGGAAAGCAGTGGAGATGTCAATGCTGTAGAGCTCCAGGTCTTCAAGTGCAGCCAAGGCAAGTATTGCACGCAGTGCAGCCCATTTAGCAGTAGGGGCAAACACTTGTGAAAACTCTAAGCCAGGGCGCTGTGAGAAGCCCTTTGCAACCAGCCTAGCCTTGTACCTGTCCACTGATCCATCTGCTTTGCACTTGAGTTTGAACACCCATCGACAACCAATTGTCTTTCTGTCTGAAGGTAGTCTAACTGGTGTGAATGTGCCATTCTCAACTAAGCTGATGAATTCCTCCATGGCTGCCTGCTCCCAGAGATGGGCATCAGGCCTTCCTCTTATGTCCTTCCACTGATAAGGCTCTGGACCATATTGCTTGCGCACTTCTGCAGAGAAGACATGCTGAAAGTGATTTGTTGACTTGAGGACATAATCAAATGCATCTTCAAAAGCAATGTACTGATCTTCAAGACCTGCATTAGCTCCAAAGTCCATAAGGCCAGTGAACATGAGTGCTTCAGCCTGCATTTCATCCTCAGACATCAAGTCCAGTTCATCTCTATCCTCTTCATCACTCTGCTGCACTTGGACAGGCTCTGTGTCAGATACAGGAGCTGGCTGTGGAGCTGGATGTATCTCAGGTGCAGGTCTGGGAATGCGCCGACCAGGATAGTCCATGAGTGGATTGATTAGGGCATCCCTGAAACTGGTGAGTGGACGAGGTCTGGGACGCCATTCTGGTGCAGAGGACTGGACTTTAGGCTTCTTAGCAGATTCAGGAGGCAAGTCAGAGGGTGAGCGCTCTCGCTTTGTAGATGGATGAGTTGGAGTGACTGGAGTGACTGGAGGAGGAGAATTCTCTGGAGGTGGCATTGGTGGTGTAGCTGGAGAATCAGGCAGAGGAGGCAATGGAACAGTATCATCATCATCACTATTGCTCTCAACTCCCACCTGTTCTATTGGATCTGATGTCTCAGGAGGAGATGGCACCTGCAAATCAACAGGAGTCCTGGAATTCCCAGGGAACACACGCTCATCAAATTGAGCAGAGTCACTAATCACTTCTTTGCATGTGATGGGATTCCAGAATGTTCATCCTTTGAAATGAGCAGGGTAGCCAAGGAAGACACATTTCTGTGTGTGGGATTCAAGCTGTCTGCGCAGATCTTTCTTGACATGCACATAGGAGGTGCAGCCAAATACCCTAAAGTGTGAGACATCTGGCTTGGACTTGTGCCAGAGTTCAAAGGGAGTCTTGCCTTGAACAGCTGAAGTAGGAGACCAGTTGTGAACATGAACAAAAGCAGCAACAGCATCCCACCAGAATGTGGCAGGGAGATGTGCTTCATTCAGCATGGTAGTGATGCCCTCAACCAATGTCCGGTTTGCTCGCTCAGCAACTCCATTCTGATGAGGTTCAGCTCTAATAGTGTGCTGGTGGTGTATTCCTTCACTGTTGCAAAACTGATCCCATTCCCTTGGCATATATTCTCCACCCTTGTCATCGCGAGTAGCTTTGATCTTCAGGTTGAGTTGGTTCTCAGCATATGCTTTGAAATGCTTGAAAGCAGCAAAGGCATCGCTTTTCTTCTTTAAAGGCATGACTGCCCAGTGACGGCTATGATCATCAATGAAGGTGATCCAGTAATGATAGCCATGCCGAGTTTGGACTGGCAGAGGACCATGTATATCAGAGTGAACCAACTCAAGTAGACCAGAAGCATGATGAGATGCAAGTTTTGAGACATTTGACCTGTGCTGTTTGCCTGCAATGCATGGCTCACAAATTGGATCTGGCAAGTCCTTAGATTTCACCACAATTCACTTAACCAAGTCCTCCTGTATTAGCTTCTTAACATCCCCATGATTGAGATGTGCAAAGCGCCGGTGCCATAATGTAAGATCAAGAGGACATGTGCTGACCATGCCAGAGAACTGAGTCATGGGAACCACTTGACCATTGATAGATGCAGCATTGTTGGAATTGATTGCTGCAGTGAAGAGGAGGGCACCATTGCGCTTAAAGAAGATCTGATCATGTTGGATGGCGACAATATATGATTTAGCACGAGTCAGATACAGGACTGAGAGGAGGTTGTTTCTAAGATCAGGTACATGAAGGACACGTTCAAATTCTAACAAGCGTCCAGGTTTGCCATTGATCACCGGCTGAAAGCGCACAGAACCCAATCCAACTGAATAAATAATTTGATTGTTGGCAAGTTGAATAGGAGTGTGGTTTGGTGTGTAGGTGTTGAACCAGTGATGGTGAGGAGTCATGTGGCAAGTGGCGCCTGTATCAACAATCCAGTCAGATCCTGCATCAGAGAGGAGGGGTGAATGGGGATTGGTGTAGTCATGGGTACTTGCATTTCCAGCAAATTCAGCAGATTGGACAGAGGTAGGGGCAGAGGCAGAGGTCTCCTGCTGCGCTGCATTGGCCCTTTCCTTCCCTTTCTCTCTTTTCTCTCTCTTCTCCTTCCGCTGCTTCAGAATGGACTCCCTAGCATCACGCCGCTTTAAAGCACTGAGCCTCTGTATGTCCCTTTTATGTCACNAAAACTCGCAGACAATAGACTGGGAAGAGGGCTTAGCAGGGCTGGACACTTTAAGAGCAGAGCTGAGAGCAAGAGCTGAGTCTGCTGCACGCGGCTGACGGTTCTTCTGCTCCTGGAGGAATGCATCCTTGACCGTCTTGAAATCAAAGTTGGTCAGAAGGAGCAGAGCAGAGCGGAAGGAGGAGTACTCCATAGGAAGAGCTCGAACAAGGGCAACAGCYGCTAGTTCATCCTCAAAGTCTTTCAGGGTGAGTGCACTATTGCGYGAGTTGCGCATTTTGTGCAATGCATCCTCAACCCTTGCAGTRAGCGCAGTGAGGGACTCATCCTCCTTCTTGGTGATGCTGAAGAACTGATCATATGCAATGAAGCGTGAGGTATTGGATTTATATGATCCTGTCACTTCATTGTATTTGCCTTTTATCATTTTGACCTTTATTTATTTTTCCCTGACTGGGAGTTGAACACTCAACCTTGATTATATAATGTTGGTGTTGAAGCGGCAGAGTCCATGGCTGAGTGCTCCTTATCTTTTGCACTCATCCATTGGACTCAGGCATGTATTATTTTGTTAATAAACATCTTTTGCACTCATCCATTGGACTCAGGTCTTTGTCTGCTGCAAGTTGTGAGGCTGCCAAACCTCACACAAAACCCACCTCAAAGGCTGAAATCATTGCCCACATCCGCTCCCTGCTGCAGAATGCAGGCGATAATGTTGCGGAAGAAGTCCTGATGGAGCTAGACAATACGGATTTTTGAAACGGAGGATCAGAAAGGCGCTGAGCCCTCCCATTACCATATCACCTGTACTTGTATCTGATTCGTCGAAACCTACAATGCGAATTCCTGTTCAAGTTAAAGTTTATGGTCAAACCGTCTTAAGCAATGCCCTCATCGACTCTGGAGCGGAAGGAAAATTCATCGACTCAAAATTCGTTGCTAAACACCGTATCCCGGTTCGAAAACTTGTCAAACCCATCCCAGTCCACAATGTTGACGGCACCCCTAACCAAAACGGCACCATCACACATTACACACTTCGCCCCCTATTATTCGGAAACAAGCTCACCATGGCATTCCTCCTGGTCACTTCACTCGGAAAGGAAGACATCATTCTGGGTCTACCTTGGCTTAAACAGCGCAACCCCTTAATCAATTGGAAAGAAGGTACCATCTCTATTAGGCGAACCACTACAGCAACCTCCCTGGCCCAGCGCACCACCAAAACCATTAAACCACTCAAGGATTCAATACCGGCCCATTACCACAACTTCATCCACCTATTCAAAAAGAAGGCAGCTGAACGATTTCCTATTGAACGACCATATGACCATGCTATCGATCTTAAACCGGATTTCATACCTCGCGATTGCAAGCTTTATTCCATGACACCACAAGAAGAAGTCGCACTAGATGAATTCCTCACTGAAAATCTACGCAAAGGATACATTCGTCCGTCCAAATCACCCATGGCATCACCATTCTTCTTTGTTGACAAAAAAGACGGTACTCTCCGACCTTGCCAGGATTATCGTGCACTCAATGAAGGAACCATCAAAAACGCGTACCCCCTCCCACTCATTGGTGATCTCATGGACAAGCTCAGAAACGCCAAGTACTTCACAAAATTGGACCTACGATCTGGGTATAACAACATTCGCATCAAAGAAGGTGACCAACACAAAGCTGCATTCAAAACCATCCGTGGTCTTTTCGAACCCACGGTCATGTTCTTCGGCCTCTGCAATTCCCCAGCCACTTTCCAGATGTTCATGAATGACATCTTCCGAGTTATCATCACAGAAGAAGCCATCCTCATTTACATGGATGACATCCTCATCTTCTCTGATAACCTGGAAGATCTTCGTCGCAAAACCAACCGAGTCCTCAATGTTCTACAAGAAAACAATTTGTTTCTGAAACCAGAAAAATGCGTTTTCGAAGTTCAGGAAGTCGAATTCCTGGGCATGATCATACGCCCCAACAACATTCATATGGACCCCGTCAAACTCGCTGGCATTCAACAATGGCCTGAACCCCACACTGTCAAACAACTCCGTAGCTTCCTTGGATTCTGCAACTTCTACCGCCGTTTCATCCCCAACTACTCCAGCATTGCCTACCCCCTTAATGAACTCACCCGCACCAATGAACCCTGGAAATGGAACGAACTTCGGACTAATGCATTCACTACCCTCAAAGACCTCTTCTCTTCACAACCAGCCCTACTCATCCCCGATAAGAATAAACCATTTATCCTCGAAACCGATGCATCCAAGGTCGCCTCAGGAGCTGTCCTATACCAAGCCAATTCCAATGGAGACCTCCAACCATGTGGATTCATATCTGAAGCATTTGGACCTGCACAACAACGATACGAAGTCTATGATCGAGAACTACTTGGCATTATCCGAGGGCTTACAGCATGGCGACACTATCTCTTAGGCGCTCCCCACACCATGATCATCTGGTGTGACCACAAGAACCTATCCTACTTCCGGGCAGCCCGTCGCCTCACTCCTCACCAATCTCGCTGGAACCTTTTCCTATCCCAATTTGACATCTCTATCACCCATAAACCCGGCAAAGACATCCCTGGTGCCGACTCTCTATCTCGACGATCTGATTATGGCACTGAACCTGATGAAGAACGAACTCTCCTCCCTGACGCCCTATTCATTGGCAGAATTGACGTTGACCTCCACAACCGCATTAAAGATGCCCAAACCACTGACCAACTTGCCAATACCATCCTCCGTGCTAAAACTCTTAATATCCCCTCCCCCTTCAAATTCTCCCTTGATGACTGGACAATTGACTCCAACCTTCTCCTATTTCGCAAACACATTTATATTCCTGATAACAAAGACCTTAAACAACAAATCCTTCATCTTTTCCATGACCTCCCTTCTTTCGGTCACCCTGGCATATTCAAAACCACTTCCCTTATTCATCAACACTACTGGTGGCCTGGCCTTACCATTTTCGTCAAAAACTTTATTAATGGCTGCGCCGCTTGTCAACAAATGAAAATTAATACCCATCCCACTACTCCCCCTCTCACTCCTATCCCTGCCGATCCATCCGCATTACCCTTTCAATCCGTTTCTATTGATTTCATCACCGATTTACCTCTGTCCAACTCTTTTGACTCCCTTATGGTCATTGTAGACCACGACTCATCCAAAGGCATCGTCTTATGCCCCTGCAACAAAACCATTGACGCCCTTGGCACTGCACTCCTCTACCATCAAAATGTCTACCGCCGCTTTGGACTCCCCAAACGCATCATCTCCGACCGAGGCCCTCAATTTGCATCACACGTGTTCCAAACCCTTTGCTCTCGCCTCGGCATCAAATCCAAACTCTCTACCGCCTATCACCCACAAACTGATGGCCAAACGGAGCGAGCCAACCAAGAAATCGAGGCCTATCTGCGCATTTATTGCGGTACTGCACCAAATACTTGGGCCGAATCCATCCCCGACCTCGAATTTTCTCACAACCTCCAAACCCACTCCGTCACTAAAACCTCCCCATTCAATATCATCCTCGGCTATAACCCTATCCCCATTCCACCTGCCATTGAACCCACTAATCTCCCATCTTTATCCGAACGACTCCGTCTCCTCACCACTATCCGAAAAGAAGCACTAGCTGCTCATGACTTAGCCCGACTCCACATGGCTCGCCACACTTCTCGCAACTTACCCCATTCAAACTAGGCGACAAAGTCTGGCTAGAAGCCACCCATCTGCATTTCCCCAATCGATCCCGCAAACTATCCCCTAAACGGGAAGGACCATTCACCATCGAACAAGTTCTTTCCCCTCTCAACTACCGCCTCACCCTCCCAAAAGCTTGGCGAATTCATCCAGTCTTCCATGCTTCCCTTCTTACCCCATTCGCTGAAACCGACTCTCACGGCCCATCATTCACTCAACCGCCGCCAGACCTTATCGATGGCCACGAAGAATTTGAAATCGAAGCCATCGTCTCCCACAGTGGGAATGGAAAGCGGCGCAAATACCTCATCAAATGGAAAGGCTACCCGTCATCGGCAAATGAATGGCTTAAAGAAACTGACTTCGAAAATGCCCCTGAAATCCTCAATGACTATAAAACCCTGCACTTCCTCTAATCATTCCCTCACTCCCCCACATTCTACACCGCAACAACCTAGCTTCCCCCTCTTACTACACTATGCCTGTCCAACGACTTAACCCTCGCACCACCCGTTCTCACTCCCCCTACCCCCAACACCATATTGCCAACATTCGTCACCTGCGCGACATACTTAACAACCCACTACTCCGACCCGCCATCGACGAAATCATCAACCAGCCCAAAAACCACAATATCCAAATACCTCTATATATCCATGACGTCCTCCAGTTGGATATCAACTCAATCCGCCAACAAAGGCGGACCCTAGCAAACATCATTGACACCCACACTGCCAGCCTACGCGCCTTCCGGTCCATGATGGCCCAGAGTCACCAATTGGAACGCCTTCACAATGAGCAAAGCCTCTTCTTCCTCAATGCTGCACTGCACCATGGAGCGGCTGACACTCTAGCTCGATTCTTCGAGGATGTCGACACGGATATCAGCTCAACTGGCTCCCCCCCNACCTTTGGCTGTTGCTAACCCAGACTCCCATCCCTCCGGCTCACCAGAAAACCCAATCACCATCGTCGATGACACAGAAGACCAGTTTATTGAGGTATCAGAAACTGCCATCCAGACCTCCCCAACCTCATCACAGTCGTCCACCCATGGACACAGGTCTGCTGATCGGAATACTCAGGTACTCCCTTTTGGACGACACACCATTCGGGTTTCCCCTAGGCCGGTAATATGCATCCTTTGCGGTGACATTGGGCACAACCAATTTACTTGCCCCTACCCATCCGACTGAAACATGTCGGAATCTGGTCCGAAATCGACCTAAAACTATACTTGTCCGCAATGACAATAAACTACCAATGCGTTTTCTTACTATCTTTTCACAACGCCCATTATTCCCATCCGTCCTTCTGCACCAGTAAATGGTTGCCCCTTTTTCTTTTTCTTTTTATTTTGTCTTAACAATTGCGGAGAATTGTCGATCCTTGAAAGGGAGGCAATGTTACAATTTCCTTATCTACCCATCTCATCACATCACTCCGCTTATCTATCCATCTTATCTCGTCACTCCGCTTACTTCAACAGTAGCCCCTGTATCACCTGATCACTTGTTCCACCAAGTTCCACACCCTTCTATGCTGACTGATGCTCATCCTTCGCTCAGTCATCCTTTCCATCACTTTCCATCACTTTCCATCCCTATGTACTAGTAGTATATAAGGCATGTACTCAGAGCCCTAAGCCCTAAGCTTGAGCTCTTCGTTCTCATAGCCAAACACCTTGTCTACCAGTCTACCAGTGTGCTCTTTAGCCCTTCACCAGTACCAGTCAACCTTCTCAGGCCCTACCCGGCTCACCGCTTACTCGTCACTCTGCTCTTACTCGCTACCTCGTCACTGTTACAGCCTTTGGCTTAACACCCCACGCTTTCTGCCATTTATTTGCCTTTGTTGCAAATGCAAATCTGCTTCTCTAGATATTACAACAACACATATATGCTTGTGTGCCTCACAATATCATAAACACATTACCACAGACCAAGACATTGCATGATGCTGTTGTTGAAGAAGTGTTTGGAACTGTTGTACATGGCATCAAATGCTGAAGATTTATATATTCACATAAAGGTGACTATTCTTCAAACTAGTCTTAGATGCTTATAGTGCATTTTTAAAAAGGAATCAGATTTTTAACTTGCTATTATCATAGTTTTTAACTGCTGTTGTGTTGTGATTGTGGGGGGTTAGTGAGCAGGTGAGTCAAGAAACTCATCAATTTCAGTGCAAAAACAACACCAGAAAGCCAAAAGGCCATTCAGTCACATGCAGCATATCATCCTATGATTTATAAGAGCTAGAACATATTTTTAGAGGCAGAATTGAGCAAGATAGAAATTTTACAACCAGGCAGAAATGCATATAGGATCAGAATGTTTGAGAGTATTTATTTTTTAGTGTGTTGGATATCTCACTTTTTCCANTTTTTTTCTTCATAAATAGATAAGTATCATCTAGTAGAATTTTTACATGCTTGAACAGAGACAAACACTGTAGTACTGACTGAGGAATAGGCTCATCAATACTTTTGCAAAAGAACGGCAGTAATATTGCAGAATTATCAATTTGTTCAGCAAATTTATTTGTGTCTTGAGAATAAAAACCCACCGTGACACTTGCAGACTTCTGTCANTTTTTTTGCCGAGTTCTGCCAATTCTGTCAACTGTTGTTCTGCCCGCGGCGGCAGTTGGCAAATAAAATAAAGCACATTTGGACTCCGAGTCGAAGTTTGTTTGCAAGTTCATTGTGGTAAATTCACGCCGCATCGATTGAAGCTCTCTTCTGATCTCTTTGCCATCGTCGAGATCCATAGGTCATCATTTGATACTGACCGATAAAACACCGAGCGGCCAGTTTTTGTTTCGTGTCACAATGGCGAAGAACAAACACCGATCCCCCTGATACCGGCGACGCTGTTGCTTCATCTCTTCTTTTCAATCATGACTAGACTTTACATCGAGTCGATCATTTCTTCTGTTCTGCTGCACGTCTTGCTTTCTGTATCCATACTTGCATACAGCTTGGACTGTAGACGGAAAAGATATCTGCTAGTCGTCTATGGCGATAGTGACATACATAACTCCCTAATCAAGTGACCTTCAGACTGAAGTTCTATTCACAAAGGGGACCGCCCGGGCTCGTCATTCCCGTAAATGATCACGAGTACAATGCACGTATACTTTTTCTGATTATTTCTCTTCGACAACTCTGCTATGAATAGACTCCCAACCGTCAATGGCAGAACTCGTGCCCAACGGCAGATGCGCTACAAAAGCCCCAAATTACAGCGGAACTTGGTATCTGGCCCGTCCATCTCTGGTCTACGATGCGCTTGCTCAACTGGAAGGGCCCATCTCTAGCTGTTTTCCTGGGAAGTCTATCTGCTCTTCGTAACGTCCACGCTATTGGTCAGGCAACTTGCGTCTCCTTCAATTCTTCGCCTTCTGTGTTCAGTGTCGTGAGCGGCGGTCGGTCAGCACCGCTTTTTATCTCAGAGGATGAGTGGCCTGGTGTCCAACGAGCTGCCGCCGATTTCGCGTCTGACATCGAAAAGGTGTCCGGTATTTCTCCGACGGTTTCAAACGTCACGTCTAGCGTAAAGTCTTCTGCTACTCCCATCATAATAGGCACTCTTGGGCAGTCGTCACTCATCGAGGCAGTCGTAAATCATACCAAACTTGATGTTTCGTCTGTCTCGGGGATATGGGAGGCTTTCATGATCAAGGAGGTTGCTAATCCGCTTCCAGGAGTACCGAAAGCCATGGTTATCATTGGCGCCGACAAACGTGGGACCATCTACGCACTTTATGATCTTTCAGAGCAATTCGGTGTGTCGCCTTGGTATTGGTGAGTTGAAATTTGTTACAAACATTTTCTATGATAACCCCTCGGCAACAACTGAAAACCTGAATTAAGGTGGGCAGATGTTCCTACGACCCCAAATTCTGAAATATTCATATCCTCTTCCGGATGCTCACATGGCACACCTACGGTAAAATATCGCGGTTTTTTCTTCAACGATGAACAGCCCGCTTTGCAAAGTTGGGCCATGGAGAAATTCACAAATGGTACCGGTGCTGCACTTACTGGGTCACCATTCAACCATTTCTTCTATACGAAAGCGTATGCGTCCATCAGCGGAACGTGTGCAATCGATTAACTTGATTTTCTCCCCTCAGGTTTGAGCTGATGCTACGTCTAAAAGGAAACTACCTTTGGCCGGGTCAGTTCCTTTTCTTTCCATATTGTCTAGGTGTTTCATGCTGAACTGATGAATTGATTGCAGCTCAATGGAGCAGGTATTGGAAAGGCTGCGGATTATCCCTTTTCTCGCAAACTTATTTTCATCTTCACTAGCGCGTTCGCTGTTGACGACAGCCAAAACCAGCCTTTAGCAGATTTTTATGGCATTGTGATGGGCACCAGGTAAATGATTGCATGCCAGTCTATTTGTCTTCGTTGATTAAATCATCATTAGCCACGAGGAGCCTATGATGCGTTCCATTCCAGTGGAATGGGGATTGTTTGGTGTTGGACCGTGGAATTATTCAACAAATGCACAGAATGTCTACGACTTCTGGGTCAATGGGACCATTCGTGCCAAACCATACGAAAACATATTTACAATGGGGATGCGGGGAGATGGCGACCGTAGGCTATGTTTCTTATCTTCAGAGTTAATTACTTAACATACTCGTACTAAATTCAAGTGCCGTTGTCCGAAACAACGAACGTTGCTCTTCTGGAGAAAGTCATTTCAGATCAACGCCAAATTCTGACGGATGTTTTCAATGGGACGAATGTGACAGACATTCCGCAGATGTGGGCTCTTTGTAAGCGAAGTGTGCAGACCAGCGATATCTTCTAAATGTTTTTCTTCAGACCAGGAGGTCCTCGCGTATTACGAAGATGGCATGCGAGTTCCAGACGACGTCACGTTGTTATGGAGTGATGACCTGTACATCAAATCACTAATATCTTCCTCGGATATCGCTCACTAAGTGTTGTAGTTGGGGAAACATGCTGCGACTACCCATTCCAAGTGAATTCAACAGGACCGGCGGAGCGGGTGTTTATTATCACGTGGGTCGTTTCCTTTTTTTTCAAATTTATATCCATTCAAATTTCTGATCTTCACAATGCTTCAGTACGATCTGGTGAGTTATGCATTGTACATCTTAATAGTGTTTTATAATCATATATTGATAGGTTGCCAGTCCAAGAGATTACAAGTGGATTACGGTGCGTAGCCCATGTACTTTTCTTTTTCGACGTGTCGGTTAGTGACTCATGAATTCATATAGAGCACGCAAATGACGAAGGTGAAGGTCTAGTTGAAGCCTAATAAATTAGATTCTTACTTAGCCTTTCAGACCTATGAACAACTTTCCCAAGCTGTTGATCGTGAGGCGACTCGAATCTGGATCGTGAATGTTGGCGATCTTAAACCGTATGAACTGAACACTGAATTCTTCTTGGCTTACGCTTGGAATTCCTCACGATGGTCGTACGACAATCTCGATACCTTTGTCTCGGCGTGGGCACAACGAGAGTTCGATCTTTCTTCAGCGACTGCGAATGAGGTCGCCTCGATGATGACAAACCTCACGCGATATAACAACCGACGGAAGCCAGAGCTATGGAACAGTACAACATTCAGCCTCATCAATTACAGAGAGTACGTTCTGCATTTATAGTTCGCCGAAGCCTCAAACATATACATACCCCAGAGCAGAGAATGTTTTCAGCGACTGGGACGCCTTGCTCAACGCTTCTACAATGATCTACGATAGTCTGACTCCTGAGTTCCAACCGGCCTTCTTTCAAACCGTCCAGCACCCTATCTTGGCAAGCTCAACGCTCGGGAAGATGTGGATCGCACAGGGCATGAACAGCCTTCGGGTGTCGGAGGCGCGCCTGAGTGCAAACGATCTTGCAGACCAAGTCGAGCAGCTCTTCGAAAAGGACTATGATATTAAAACAGAATATCACCAATTGTTAGATGGGAAATGGAATCAGTGAGTATTTATCTTATTCGTTTTACTAATTCTAATGTCTTTCATGTAGCATGATGGATCAGACACACGTCCAATACTTTTATTGGCAGCAACCAATGGCCGATACGTATGTCTCATGCAGGCGTATTAGACAGTAAAGGTTTGTTCTGATCTCAGCTCCAGGATGCCTCCTATCTCCCGCATGCAGTCTAAAATCCAAGCGTTACCAGGCGCCATGCGTATCTCACCAGAGGGCTCGGCGGCAGCATGGTGGGTATAACAGCCCAATTTTTCAATGGGATTAACTCGGGACCTTGTTTGTCCGTAGGCCGGGGGATAATCCGAATCAATGCGCTGCAGGGTATAGCTGTCCCCCACCGACAATCACTCTCGACTCTTTTGTTCCTTTGAACTCGCGTTATATCGATATTGGTGCTGGTGGCCCTTCCCCGTTCACCTTTACCGCAACATCGAACGTCTCGTGGTTGATACTGACACCTAGCGAGGGTTCTGTATCTCCTTCTAACCCAGAGGTCAGGGTCGAAGCGACTGTCGATTGGAACCAAGTGTCAGGCGTGCAGGCAGCTCAGATCAACTTTAATGCAAGCGTTCCGGGACAGCCATTTGAAAGCACCCCAGCGTACTTTGTGGCTAATCATACGGTAGCACCGAGTGGATTCAAAGGTTAAACACATCTTGTATTCCTAATCTTGACTATTCGCTGAATGGAAGCACATAGGATTTGTTGAGGGAGATGGTGGAGTTTCTATTGAAGCCGCGCATGCTTCGAGAAATACGAGTGTAGCAGGCATAACTTGGGTTGAGTTGCCGGGCTACGGGAGAACTCTTTCAGGGATCACGCCATGGCCACGCACGGGCAATGATTTCAACAATTTTACGGCAGGCTCGGGTCCTAGTATGTCAGTGCGAGAATACTATGACCTGATACTATTGCTAAACAAGTATTGGATTAACTTAGTGAATATGACTTCCTAAATTTCAACACAATAAATGACGGAGGGAACGTATCGGCGACGTTGCTCGTCTCGCCATCGTTGAATAGCATGGGTCCGGACAGACCAATTAAAATAGCAGTTCAGATAGACGATCAGACGCCACAGACTGTAGCCTTCATCCCCCCNGTCCGCTCCGGGGACGCTTCCTCCGCAGTGGGATGGTAACGATGGATTTGTGGCCAATGCGATTGTTAGCGTTGTCACGAATTGGAGTGCACCACCCGGCGCTCATACATTAAAGGTCAGTACAAGCCTTATTGAAAAAGGATCAATGTTCAAATAACAATTGCAGATCTGGATGGTCGAGCCAGCAGTCGTTGTTCAGAAAATCGTTATAGGTGTGTTTCTTGACCAACTTAACGCTTGAGAGAATATCAATTGGCTCTCGACCCTCGACACAGATACCGGCGGCGTCCGTCCAAGCTACTTAGGCCCTCCCGAAAGCATCAGCCTTCGATAGTAATCAAAGGAAGGAAACTACATTTGAGCGGTATAATCGGGCACGAAATGTATTCCATTGAACAAACGGGGTAGCGGTAATTATGTATTGAGCTGTCATACTGTAATAAGGGAAGTAGAGACATGCGAACGCAAATAAAAAACTTGAAACCGACAGATTACCGATAATATAATTTGAAATATACTGCGAGCCCCGATTATGACCTGTACTATGCCTTCGAGTCTTTGGGAGTAGGCAACTGCTATTTTGGCACTGTGTGCCTATAGACAAATGAGAAATCAAGACAATTACTCAAGAGAAAGAACTCCGGATGCGATCCTCAAGTTGCTTTTGGCAAGCCCATGAACTCCCGTGAAAACCAAGAGAATTGCAAACAAGATATGATATTGATATTTTGGAGTGACATGCATGCGGTGAATTGCACGTGTCACAATCGCAAGGCTTGATCAGATCTTCTTTTGATTGCTGCGTATTCTAGTTGTCAATGTACACGGCAAGTTCGCCAGAAGTTTTCTCGTCGTGATCATGTATACTAATTAGAGACGCTGTTTTTTTCGCTGTATATCACGAGCATAGTCAGAATGATCATTAAATATGAATTAAGAAGGATTGAACTAACGTTCTCTCACTGTCTATTCTAAAAAATTGAAATTTGTCATAGAAATGATTGACCTGGCATCCGCAAAACGTGTGTTAGTGTTATGATTTTACAATCAGGATAAAAAGACGTACAAGCTGATTCCACGTTTAAAGCATACGTATTGAGGGGCTGCAGCGCATGAATACAAATGACTTTCCGAGTGCCTCCATGCCGGCTAATGTACTTGCGACACCGACTGAGGCGTATAATGCATCAGCAATAGAAAGAGCGCTTCCATCTGGCACTTCCTTAGACGCCTTTCCTGAGGCAATATAGTCACAACGAGGAAGTCGGAAGCATCTCAGACAGCAACTTCTCAGGGTCTCTAGTATCACAGGGAAAGTATACAAGACGTTGTTGATCTCGAAGACAGCATTACCAATTTTCTTTCCGATGAAAGATGTCGGATGCTGCAAAATGTCCACATTGTTGACAAAGCCTTGTTTTATTCCATGGATGATGTTTTTAGACGAAATACTTGTAGAAATGTCCTGCAGCCCTAATTCTAGCCGAGTGCTTATAATTGAAGAAGCAACTAGAGTTGCGACCTTCTCTATACGGGATTCGCTCAGCTCCAAAAGATTCTGCTTGAGCGCCTCAAAATGCTCCTGAAGAATGATCGTTCCCGCTTCATCGTTGTTAATCACGTCTTGGAAAAGAGGCAGTTCGAGGAAGTCAGAAGCGATAACACAGCAGGTCTTGCCTTCATCAGAGGATATGAACGTCCACGCGAATTCGATGAGCTCGTTCTTACGTTCTTTCCTACGCCTCTCCTTCTCGATCTGAGCAATCTTCTCCCGTCTAAGGCGTATAGTCTCTTCTAATTGTGGGCGTATGTAGCTCCAAACTGTTGAATTAATCAATTATACACTCTACGGAAAGAGCTCTGAACGCACTTCGATCGGTGAGCGCGCGAGGCTGCTTTATCAAAGCATCCCATTTCCAATCTTTTTCGTCATATGTTGTGCAGAGATCCTCTTTCGTGTAGTTGAGCTCAGCTAGGTTCTTATGTATACTATCACAACAGATTATAAGAACTGGACAAATATGGCTATGCGAGTTCCTCACTTATTTAGACGGCTTTCCATTGCTTTGTTATTGTCATCGACTCTCGTCTGCCTTGCTTTTATTATCCATGCCTCTAACGCTTGTATCCCCTGAAAATACCATAAGCTAAGGCTGACATAGAGACCACGATTTGATAAGGTAGGGCAACTCACCGACCATATTTGACAGACCTCTATGCGCCTCTCCTCCGCAAACTTCTTTCGATCAGCAGAAGACTTTTCAAATGCAGAGTACTTCTTATAGATAGCCATAAAGTGGGGTTCATAGTAAGCGAAGCGGGTAAATTCCATTATGTTATGCGAGTCTCGCAGGTCTTTCTGTTGAAATGCTAAAGAATTTTCTAAATTAATTTGCAAACGTTTATGAGCTAAATTTTCTCTTCCATATTATGATACGCACCATTTATTGGCACAAGCATAAAAATTTCAGGATTCTCTATATGCTCCTGAGGGATCTGTGAAGTATTCGTTCCCCATTGATTACGCTAAATAATCTCGTGAAAAGCTGTCCACTTTTCTTGGCAGAGAAAGACGAACTGCTTGCTAGTACAATATTTACAAAGACGGACTTGCAACGGAAGAATGCAATTATACGCGCGTATATTTAAACAGTACTGCAGATGTTGTAAGTAAGCGCACAAATCTAGCAAGCATGATACTTACCATGCAAAATGTGTCGAAAATTAAAGCAGCATATTGAGGAGAGCTAAAACCCAGCGGACACGCAGGTAGTCCGACAGATTCCTCGGCCGTATGCCATATCACTCTGGAAGATTTTGACACCAGAAGCTCGCGGAGCGTTTTGGATGGCCTCGACAGGCGGAGAAGATCATACGGAGATAGATATTGAGCAATCTAAACAAAGAAGCGCCGAAGTTAAAAAGTAATTCCATAAACACATAGACTACCGTACTTCGCAAAATACGTCTATGGGCATGGACATCATCATGGCCAGCCTACCGGCGAGGCGTTTCCGTGATGGTTTCCTTATGGCGACCGAAGAGGATCCTGCATCTGCGTCTTTTGACTCTTCAGCAACTGTTCCTCTCTTGCGAGTCCTGGCTCGCTTCTTCGGCCTTTCATCCTGCTCGACTTGGGAGTCATCGGGGACGGAGACGGATGTAGCTCCGACGTCGCCCAATGGCAGATTCTGAGCTCTTCTACATCAACGTTAGTAAATAAAGCGGGGTAAATCTCCACCTCACTCACGTTGCACTTCTGGTTTTTGCCATCCTCAATGAACGTTCAAAAGTGAAAGCTCGCGTCGCGGTCGCTTGACGCGTCTCAAAAACAAATCACGTGAAAACAATGAACTTATCAGCTGCCGTAATGACTTGCTTGATCCGATGAATCGCCGAGCTTATTGTACAATGTAATTGTAATTATATTATATATATGCAACTTCGGTCATTAATATTGATCAACACCAAGTTCAGATTGAGCATGCAGTCTCTCGACCTCAGCGTACACCTTCGACCAGTCTCGACAATTGTTGTGAGCGATGAACGGCTGCACTGACTTGCCGCCATACTCGCTCCGCACCTGCTCCAGCTGCATATCTGACCGACACTGAATCGTCTGCCTCACGTAGTCCAGACAAGAGTGCGCCTCCGGTGTTGCAGGTGTCTCTCTATCCGCTTTCCTTCGTAGCACATCCTGGCGGATAATATCCATGCACTCGAGTGCGTGGAACATAGACAGACGGAACCGTCGCCGCTTCGTGTCCGTCCCAAGCGTGATGTATCCACCCCCAGACGGTTGTATTGCGCCCCATTGAGCCGCGCCTTCCACACTGTCCAACTGGAAGTTGACCGAGTCCTCCACCGTGAGAGCGACCTGCTTCAGAGTGAGATCCAACTCCCGCGGAAAGCCTTCTCCTGACGCTGCTTTATTTTATTTCAATTTTACTGTTTTCTGAACGGTCGATATATTTATTGGATTAATTTACACCTACCTCTGATCTGCTCTCTTTTCAGTGCATTCAACGCAAGAGGTATGCTGGTTGGCACAGGAATATAGATGGGCAGGAAAACATTGAGCGTAGTGATGAAGATCAATCCAGCGATGGCCAGACGCAGACCGACGCTGCTCGACTGCTTGTCGCCCTCGGAAGCAACCTGCTCCTTCATTGTAACAGCACGATGTAGAGAACAGGAGTCTGTGAGACGGTTAATATACGGAGCCTAAGTAAAAGAGTAAAAGACAGCGAGAACTGCTTTTATTTTTATTTTTATTTTTATGACTGTCAATTGTACTCCTCGATTTAGCAACCATCATCATTATTGCATTCCACACGTCTGACTTCGGGTCTTCTTGTCTGGCAACGTGGACAAGCAGAGCAGAGCAGAGCTTGAGATCATGCACAGATTCTCGCGTATTCATCCATTGACACTTCTCAGATCGAACCTTCCTTCAGCCTGAGCTCTTCACTCACCCACGACGACGATGAAGCCTTCTCTCCGCCCTCTCCTCTCCAGTCTCGCCGTCCTCCTTACGCTGTCCCTCATCAACCTCGTTATCGTTGTCAAGAGACTAGCCGTCTTCAGAGACCTCCAGAAAACAGACACATACAGTGAGATAGGAGAAATAGTTAGAACAAGCAATCATCAGTCCTGAGACCGCGTATAGGTTATGTCGGGAACGACTTCCCCGAACTTCTTCCTCTCGATCGTCCGCTCACACTCGTCGACAGAACATTCACAAACAGCACAGCAGACTATCCCATCCATGGCCCAGATGCAGAGCCTGCCTGGAATCGCGTCTACCCAGACGGCTTCGGTTTCGTTCGCCTCGGCACCGAACGCCGCATCCTCTGTGTGTCCATGTTTCACCAGCTGCATTGCGTCGAGAAGATGCGCCGAGCTCTCGACAACCCTGACGACCCCCTTGCGACACTACCGCATCTCCAGCACTGCATGAATTATATTCGACAGATGATCTTGTGTGGCTCAGACCTCACGCTCGAGCCAGAAGAATATAACCCGGTGACTCGCCGGAAGGAGGCAACGGGCGTGGGCGTAACACATACATGCCGAGACTCGTCAGTCGCCTACGACACGATCAACGACAACTATGCACGGTGGACGGAATACTGGGAGGAAGTGAAGGAAACCGTACCCGTTCCGAGATAGATTGTATCACAGCTTGCTGTTCTCTTGTATCATCTATTTCCCTGAAACGTTCTTCATTCTTCCACTGCCCACCAGGAACCAGCATGCCGGTGATGCGACCTATGTGTCTCAGTTCACCATTTTGACTTTGACGCAATGATTCCGTCGACCGTTTGTGTATCAGGAAATCAACAAATCATTTCGAAAATATATTATAGTATACCAAGTCGGGCAAAAAGACGAGGACGCTCTATTTCAAAGAGGGAGACTGTTGGATGTAAATGCC
>SGPK01000482.1:0-18758 GCA_004802695.1 Phellinidium pouzarii
CTGCAGGAAGACGGCCTGCGACGTCTGTTCGCTGGCGNTTTTTCTGGTTTTGGCTGTTCGGAAACCGCNTTTTTTTTTTAAATAACTATGTTTCGGTATAATATGCACGTCAGTCACGCACAGCATGGACGTCCTTAAGCCTCGGGCAGTTGTCGGGCTCTGAGGTGCGCGGGTTGTGTTTATCGTGTTCGGCAACTTGCTACTTTATCGCGAGGGACGGCGGCTGCAGCGACAACGCCCATTTCACACGCCCGCAAATACAGTAATAATACTCTTTTATTTTATTTTATTTTATTTTATTTTATTTTATTTTATTTTTGCTTTTCGTCCTGCTTTCCTTATTTTCCATGGACAACGTTCACGTACAGGATGTCCTCAGTTCAGAGGCACAATTGTAGAAAGTTCATAGCAGTTGGCATGCGGATGCCGCTGTCCACCAACGTATCAACCAACATACCGTGCATCTCCAAACGGCGTCCCAGCAGCGCCAGCAGCGCCCATCTCCCCCGTCGTCTCAACAACATGAGCTCGAGACCAAAGGTCGAAAAACACTGATTTAGTAAATAATGAATCGAGTCCGACGAAGGCTGTCCCCGCAGTCCGAATTCAGCGCCTCAGACATGAATTTATGCAGTCCGTCCTCTCATCTGTTCTCCCATCTCTGAATGTCCATCCCGACCGTCCCTCCTCCGACATACGACCAGCAGCATGACCAGGGCCGCTCCCAGCCCTGCGCGCTGAGCTCTACGAGTAACGAGCCTCCCTTGGTTCCTTCAGAGGCCCAGCTCCTCATCAGCCCTTCAGCAAGCGCTGCCCGCTTCCAAAACGGCTACCTCGGCGCGAACGGCGAACGAGCAGCTATCGAGGGCGAGTTGCAGATAAAGGGCGTTCCAGTAATGTCATGGGAGAGCCTGTGCGTATATTCCTTACCTCATGCCGGTGTTCAGCCAGACTCATACTTATGCACTCCCTGTGCCATAGGTCTATTTCTTTGTGCTCTACTGAGTCCGCAGGAGAAGAACAGATAGAGTTAAATTCATCTGTCCTCGAGCTGTACTCTCGCAACCAGCCGTCTGGATCGTCCCTCTCGAATGTGCTCACAGTCGCCTCCTCGATCCCCTTCTCGATTCCACTCCCACCAGATACTCCTCAGTGTCTCCACATCGGCCGCTTTTCGATTTCGCATGTCCTGACTGCCGTTCTGAAAACGACAGATCCTTCGCTCCCTCTCCTAGTCCGTAGCGTCCCAGCGCATACCCGGAGATTTACTTCCCATCTTCTGCATTGCGATGTCCAGCCGCTCATTGTTTCGTTGAGCCATCCAACGCCTGTGGACGTCCAGGTCCCTCGAACCTTCTACAGGTTGAGCGAACCCATCCCTGTGTATGTAACTATACCCCCTCCCGATCGAAGCGTAATCCTGGATCACGGCTTTACTCTCCGGAGTGTCCGAGCAGAGCTTATCCGATCGGTGAAATTGGCAAACGCGAATAATGAGAACGATTTATCGTCTAATGAGGCCACAACAGCACATCGCGATGAGGATGACGACTCGGACTCTGTTTCTAGTTTTGGCGAGCCCCCTAGTGCAGAATTCTCGTCATCCTTTGCAGGCAATGGCTCAACATCGTACGTGGCAACCCACTTCTGTTCTACAGAATCAGAATCATTGGCTGGGTCAGACTCGCTGTACGAAACGATTTTAGCCCGGTCAGGAAGCTCGTGTCGATTCCACACATCTCGGTCTGTGAAACTCAGACTTGTTTTGCACGGCGGTGTATCCAATGGCTCGCCAAACCACAACACATCGCAGCTTTCCGACGTTGATGATAGCTTCCAAGACAACGATTCTCAGTGTGCATCCAGTTCACAGTCGACTCTGTTGCACACGGTCGAATTCCGTATCCAGGTTCGCGTTACATACTTACATGTCTCGACACGTTCAGAGCAGACTTATTCACTCACCATCCCTGTCACCATCCTTCCGCCGCCTGCACCTTTACCGGAAGTCGATTCATCAATCGATTCTGCGTACTTAAAAAAGCACGACCGACCGCCCCTGAAGACCGTGAGGCTGGAGGATTCTGATGTCTATAGTGGTGATTATGACACAAGTCAACCAGGTCCGAGCGCTTCGGCACATGGTGCACCCCCGCCATTTGATGACGCGCCTCCGCCGTTTTTCTCTTTAGGAGAAGCCTCGACATCATCCCGTCTTCCTACTTTCTTTGAGTCGGAATCAGAAATCATTATTCCCTCTGCGGATCACCCAGCCTCTGTGAATACGCTTCCGCTGGCTCCCGGAGGAACACTATTCGAGGGTGAAGGCGTATTGTTCGGATTTTCGCAGTCAGAGCGCTATGACGGCCACTCGGACGAGTCAGCACGTTCATCCACCCCTCCACCTTCTCTCGAAATGGCAGTGGACGATGCAAATGTCACCGATCTTGCTGATCTCGTAGATCAGCCAGAGCGCGCTATGGACGCGCTCAATCTAGCGCTTGAGCAACATGAGGAGAGGCGAAGCGGGGAGATGCCCCCTCCTCCCCCGCCACCTATGGATGACCCATTGGACCCACCACCCTCAATTGACTCCGACTTCCGCTCACACGATCTCGATCCACCGCCATCGATTCTATCTACAGACTTTACGACGACGGGCATGGTGGGCACGATTCTTCCTCTGATTCAACCGAGTCCCGCAATTGGGCGAGCTGCGTCTTCTTTGAGCGAGCCTCCGGCTGTATTGGACGTATCCAGCAGAATACCGAGCGTTCCTGAAGAGTCGTCTGCGATATCACCTTCCCATGCGCCCCCTCCATATCTAAATCCAGCGTCGATAGGAGATGCGGAGCATGTAAGCGGGCCGCCGCCCTATGTAGACCTTGTACCATCGAATGTAAATACGGCGCGCTGATGTACCTGTTCTTTTTTGACTCATTGTGTTCATCAATTTACATCTTGTTAGTATAACTCATACAGCACGGACAGTCTTTTTATATCCTGAAAATGTACTCCTAGCTGTGTAGCAGAATTGCAGTAGATTTAGAGTAGGACACTATTGGCATTCAACGAAGCATCCATAGGAAGAGGATTTGAAGAGAAAAGAGAGATACATGTGGGAGGAGTTTACCAGGAACTAATTATAATATCAAGGGAAGGGGAAACGTCACGATGAGTAAGGACATAACAACTGCAAAGAAATTGGAAATAAACGGGATGCATAGCAACAATGTTCAACAATTGCAAGCATCCTTGCTCTTAGGAGCGTTTTCTTCCAAGTTCACGCCCTGTTGACCACCGCCTGCTCTTCCAACCGGTCCACCGTTTCGTCCTCCCCCGCGTGTCGATGCTAGAATGTGCTCGATAGGGATCTTCTTGGCTGCAGAATTCCAAAATGAACACTCGAAGACAGAAAACGAAAGAGAATAAACATACCTATTTCAGTGAAAAGTTCAACAATGCCCTCGCCAGTCTTTGCACTGGTCTCGAAAAAGAGCAGCCCTGCTTCAGTCGCGTACGCCTGCGCTTCGTCCAGAGGAACCTGTCGCAGTGACTCGGAATCTGCTGTGGCCGCTTCCCCAGGGGTAGCAGTCGCATCATCTGCTTCGTCCTCAGCGTCGGAAGACCCCGCCCCGCCACTAGAAGGTGACGATGGTTGCACAAGGTCAACCTTATTTCCGGCGAGAGCGATGACGATGTTCGGGTTCGCCTGACGCTGGAGCTCTTTCACCCAAGATTTCGCTTTCTCAAGACTCGTGGCCTTCGTGATATCGTATACAACCACGGCGGCTTGAGCATTGCGATAATACATGGGCTAGAAAAGATACCGATTGAAAACCTCTTGTACGGACTGACAACGAATAAACTTACAGCGAGAGAATGAAAGCGCTCTTGCCCAGCAGTATCCCATATTTCATATCGTAAAACACGATCTTCCAAACGACACTTCTGTGTGAGGAAAGCAGCGCCTATTGTAGGTTCCTTGTTCGCTTGGAACTCGTTGGATACCTGCAAAGGTGATCAGAGTTACGTCGAGGCAATAAAAGGAACAAGTAGGACGCACAAATCGAAGAACTACAGAGGATTTCCCTACAGCAGCCTCCCCTATACCATAAAGTGTCAGTTTAGTAATAAATATATATGAACGCAGAAGTCTCTTGCGTCGCGTCAACCGCCTCGATCTGACGAGATTCCCCTGAATAAAAGAATGGGCTGAAAGCACTTACCTAGTAGAACAAGTTTTACTTGGACAGACTTGTCCGACGGACCAGAAGCCGATTCAGACATTCCACTCTATCTCAGGATATCAAGAGTTGGAGGGAAGAGGCAGCAAATTGAGCTGTCGAGGTCAGGTCGTGATGGTCGAGTGCAGGCGCAGCGTCGGTGTGTGACCGTGCCTACTGCCTACTGCCTACTACGTATGGCATGCACCCATAAGGCGCTTCTTTCCGCGTATCAAGACTGCATTTCTACTAAAAGAATGTCTGCAACTGAAGACGACCCCGTTGTATCTGTACTGCCCATCCACCTCTCGACTGCCTTGTTTCCAAACATCCATCTGCACCAATTTCCTCTCCTCACCCGGCCACTTCAAGTTCCGCCTTCAGCCGCACAGAGTGGCAAAAAAGTCCGCGCAAGGCTCAAACACAAAGCTGCTAGGCTAGAGGTGCATGTTCCTGTAGATACCAGGCCTGAAGTATGGAACAAAGAGCGCGGACAGGAGCTCGGACAAGCGCGAACGACAGACGATTCAGAGAAAGATATGGATTCGAAAAAAGAGAAGGCTCCTGTTGCAGACCAGCATCTGTCCGAAGTGCGCTTAAGGAGCGAGCAAATCCCTAATAAAGGCGCATATATGCTCGGCATTGTTCGTGATGGTGTGTTCTATCCTTCGTCAAGTGAATTTACTGTTGTAGTTATAAGTTGACTAGGGCATATTCACCTCCACCCAATTAGCCAAACGCACCAACTTCGACCGACCCTAACGTACATGGATGTGCACCTGCGCAAAAGCCGACGCTCGAGAGTTGGAGTAGACGATGACTCAGACTCAGACGACGGTCCTCCTCCAGACCCAGATGACCCGAATCCGCCGGCGCCTGTNAAAAAAAGAACCAAAAGCAGCGACGGGAGAGGCGAAAGAAGTAAATGTGTCTGTTAGAAAGGCAGATGATAAGGGTGTACAATCACTTACAGGTGGTTTGACTGTTGCTCGCCGTGAGATGCTTCATGCCATGAGAGAAGAGGAAGAAGAGCCATGGCAGGACTTCGAATACCACGATGGAGAGGTAAGTTAGTTTAATAATAATAGTATAATATGCACCAATAACTTCCACAGACTGAAGAAGCGGCAGAAGCATTCAATGCCATCTTTTCTAAGTCTGACGATAAGCTTGCTTGTACCTCAGATCTGGCATCTTTCTTTAAGAACATCTCTGGTTTATGACATGTGCGTCTCTCACAACTGACGAACATACGAAGTTATTGCTATTGATTCGGATGTTGTATTTCCACAGAGATCTAGATCTCTTATATGCGAATGCGAAATAATATAAATACAGAAAAGTACATGACCATGAGACCAATGGGATACGTAGTGTATCTTCACCGTTTATTTTCAAGATAGAAAAGTGAATCCGGGTGAGAACTCGCCTCTGAGTACCTAGAAATTGAACTCGGAGAGTATAACTGCGCACGATCTGAGTTCTGCTTCTGAGGTGAAGGCAAGACCACTGAGCAGAAGAGCAACGATTCGGTTCTTGCTGCTGAAGTCGGATTTTCGGCGGTGGATCTGTCATCAGAATCGATATCTGATCTCGTCTCGTTCACATTTATGGATTCGAAATCTTCGAAGGGGTTCTGGAGTGGAAAGGAAGTTTCTCCCTTAGTTAAACGTACATCGTCGGGGTTAGCGTGGTTGTCCTCGTCATGCAATGAATCTGAGGAAGGGGTTTTCCGTTTCGATTTGGACGCGATATCAAAATCGTGCCGGGAAGTTTCACCTGCTATTTTCTCCTTATGGTAGAGGTGATCCCATGAAGATGGGTTTTGAAGAAGTGCTTCTCGCTCATGTCGCTCTACGACACGACCAAAATTGTGGATGACTAGGAGAGAGAGGATGGCCCCTGAAGTGTCGTCAGGTGCAGCACCGGATGTCTGGAACGATTGAGAAGGACGTACAATAAGAGCTTAGAAAAAATTCGGATGGAATTGACAAATGTCCAAAAGCGCCTATTAGGACAAGGACTGTTGCGATGACATTGAACAATGCAATGCATGCCGTATGGGCCAGCTAAGTCACTCATGAGATATACTTCAATTAAGATTTGAAACACATCTTTACCTCGTTCCGCATAACCTCTCGGAACAGCTTCATTCGACCCGCCAATGAGCGCAAACTCCGCGAGTTTGAGGGCGTGGGTGAAGAAGGTCGTAGAGTTACATTAAACCGAGGTGGATCCTCAGCGATGTCTTTGAAGTGGACTACAGACCGTTTTGAAGACTGACGCTGAGGAACCAACTTTGTTCCTCTTTCCTTTTGCTTGACGTCTTCTGACGTGAGATTATCGTTTTTCCATGTGCCAACCATGTGACGTATATTCTGGACAAACCCTTGGTCATCAACAACATGCCATGTCGGGGCTCGTGTGCCATGCGTTTCCCCTTGGCAGCTATTGAGTTGGGCTGGGACATAATCCCACCAGCCACGAGGATGTGACGCGGTGAAATCCCCCTTCTCATATACCGCAGATTCACGTGGCGTCTGACTAATGGATATTCTTCCTTGAGCAGTAGGGAGTTTTGCTGATTTCCAAAGAGCGTATAAGACTACAATTAAAATTGTGAGGAAAATAAATTAAGATATTGGAGATTCGAGACTGATGGCTCACAACAAGAGCAGATAAACAGTGCAATTATGAAACGAAGAGCGGTTGACACTGGCAGAAACCTTGGAGTAGAGGTTTGAATGCAGTACACTTTATAGATAAAGGTAAGTGAAATAATCGCAGATATTCCAATGGTTTGAAGTACGCACTAGAAAATCTAATGGCGGTATTGTGTTCTCCGATATCCAGAAAGAGTAAAGCAGATGAGGCAGTCTGTAATAGGCTCACAACCACAAATACAAATTTAGAGTTATTTAGGCATCTGTATGCTTTTATCCCCAAGATACCAGAAAGCTAAGGACTAGTCAGCGCTCCTCGTCTGCGACCAATGAAGACAATCACTCACGAGGATTGCAGCAGATATCTCAATAAGGACACCCTCGACAGTAAATGCGCTTCAAAATGGGGAAGACGTGAGCAGTGATAAGAAGTGATGAAGATAAACCGTACATTTTACAATTTATATACGCTGCAAAAAACGAAGTTGCCATAAGAGCGAAAGTCGCAACGGCGAGTAGTTGGCTAATGAGAAGGGCGTAAAAAAGCCCTTTAAATTTGACACGGCCGCGTCGAATGTAGTCCACAGAAATGACAGAATTTCTCAGAAATAGCATGAGCATCATTCCAACAAACAGAAGCATCCGATTTCCTCGCTGAATTTCGTAGAGATATGGTGGGGCGACAAGAGAGCCATCGGACAGGGGCGTGTAGGTCATTCGGAATTGTTCAATGGGTGTAGCAGTGTAATGGCTACTATAATCCATAATGTGTGCTTTAGTTGAGATTACTAAAAGTACCTCGTCCAGGGTGTCAGTGCATGAAAGGGTCTCTTGATCTCTTGGAGGAGAAACGGGAGGCTGGGTTGGAAGATGGGGAACCGCAAGGACAGCATTTGATGCATGTGTCGGACGGAGACTATTGAACTGAAAGCCTGTTCGTGAAGGAAGAGGCCATGTTGACGCGCCCGGCGTGTCCGTAGTGGCCATTCGCGCGTCGCTGCAGTCCTAGCAGCTTAATGACCAGGTCTCCGGCGAGCCAGCGCCTTGCAAGGATGTCAGTTTACACGGAGGTCGTGGTAGCGGACAAGCAGAAAGCAAGAAAGTTGGAGCATTGCGGTCATTATGGCTACTGTCGCTGTCGCTGTTGCTACGCCCCAAATTCGGAAGTCAGCGAGATCGAGCCGTGCCATGTCNTTTTTTTTAAGCCATGAAATAGGTTTGTTTTCTGAAATCGCTGCGAACCCTGCAGTACTCGAGTGCACTGAAATTATGGAGCCAGATCAGAAAGCAAAACACTTTCCAGTCATTCTTATCACTGGAACTCCGGGTTCTGGCAAAACAACTCATGCGCAATTGCTCGTCCAAGAATCCCCAATCCCTCTTCAGTACGTCAATGTTGGCGACCTTGTCAAAGACAAGGGTCTACACGAAGGCTACGATGAGGAATGGCAGTCATATATTGTCGATGAAGACAAAGTACGTCCTATTTAGCTACGATTATACGACACGCCTATTTTGATTCTTCACTTTAGCTGCTCGACGAGCTAGAACCGACTGCATCTGCAGGCGGTCTCATCCTTGACTGGCATACATGCGATATATTTCCTGAGCGATGGATCGATCTCGTCGTTGTCCTTCGATGCGATCACACTCAACTCTGGGAACGACTAGAACAACGGTGTGCTATATCTCGCGCGCTTAATTCGTTGAGCTGACACGGCTCATTTTTTTTTTTTAGGAATTACCCAATTAATAAAATCCAGGAAAACAATGAATCAGAGATCATGCAATCTGTGCTGGACGAAGCAAGGAAATCTTACGATCACGGAATTATCGTGGAATTGAGAAGCGAAACCACAGACGATCTGGAGAACAATGTCGAGCGAATCGTTCGATGGATACTGGAATGGCGGTCTAACCATGGATTCAGTGAGGGTAACAGCTCATGATTACTAAACGCCTACATTACTGTCCCTTTACTTGCGCGCTTAAAGAAAGAAATCCCGAAGAAACTGTGCGTAGAATCTCTACTTCGAGCGCGCACAATAAACTTATTCTGCATAGATAGGCATGAACAACAAAAAGTCCCAGGAAAGTTAACAAGCAAGAAACAACGTCGAAGTACATATGACTAAAACCATGAAAATGAAGGAGAGTGGTTGCATGGCACAAACGGCTTCGTTTACGGGGAAAAACCCTCCTGCAGTGATGGCACTCGTGGCTATGACCGCGGTCACGGTGGTTGTGATTAGATCTCTAAGTGACAAAGATAATCCTAATGAAATAACTCGGAGAGCACTTGTAGATGACTTACGTCGCAGTGGTTAATGAATTTTGACCTGGCACTGTCTCCGTCAGAGTTGCAGTAGAAACAACCACAATAGTAGCGGTTGTGATTGGTTCGGTAGCGCCGGTCACCAAAGACCCACTCGGTTCTATGGTCCACGCCGCAGGAAATCCTGACGTTCCCAACGTAATCGTACGTACTAAACCTGTTGCAAGGCTAGACACAGCGACACCTGATGAGGGGTCTAGATATGGATTGACAGTAGGAGCGGAGTCGGCTTGCGGCTGAACTTGCAGCTGGTTCGAGATAATATTGCAATGCGAGGCGTCCCCGTTCTTATTTGGATTCTCGACTGTGAGATTCAGAAGAGTTATCGAGAAAAAAGCCTGCAAGTAGGGAAAAGGAATCAGCTCAAAATGAACCCATGACCCACATGTATAAATGTTAACGATGCGGACTTCATTGTTGATGTGAGAACTTTCATAGTATGTGAGCTAGATATATTTTTTGTTAGACGCATTTGAAACATGGACATTTGCGTCTTGGAGAGTACAAACGTTATATGTGCCTGGCGATACACATGAAGGTATAGGCCAGTTTAGGTGCTTCACTGTGCTTCCTGGCTCCTGGGTAAGTAAGCCTGTCCCGTTCGACACCGTAAAATTTGAATCTGTCTGGGAAGAAACGAGGTATAACTCCAACGAGTCGTAGCGAGTTGAGGCACCTGATCCCGGGGCGAACGCGCTCTGGGGGATTTTTCCGTTTCCAGAGAGCTAAGTCGAGGTCTTAGATGAGGGCAGCATGTGCTGTACACGGGTTCTCGACTTACTTCGACAGCAATGACGAGGTTGCTCCCCGCATGCTGCGGACTTTAAAGACAGCGAAGGCATAAACACCCCCGCATAAAAAATTCCGTTTTCACGCCATAAGCATCGCGTACGTACCTCCCGGGTGCGGGCGAGTCATTTATCGCAAGAGCCTTGGTGAAGAACTGCCCATTGTTTAGAAAAGCTTGACCGTTGACCAGCGGTGAGAAATAAGACAGCGATAACACAAAGAAAAAGCGGTAGCATGAAATGAGTGTCTTGAAGGGTGGACGCAGTTGAGCCATAAAGCCAGCCTGAGTCAACCACGAGTGAGTTACTGAGGAAGTAGTGAGGGAGGAGGGGCGCCTCAGACG
Source organism: Phellinidium pouzarii (assembly GCA_004802695.1). Classification (NCBI taxonomy): domain Eukaryota; kingdom Fungi; phylum Basidiomycota; class Agaricomycetes; order Hymenochaetales; family Hymenochaetaceae; genus Phellinidium; species Phellinidium pouzarii. Next base: position 10,357 of record SGPK01000482.1, read on the forward strand.
GTTGCCCGTGTAACTGAAAAAAAGAATGAATCGAATGCAAGTGCAACTGCTCCCGGCATTTGCCAGTACTAGTGTCAAGTTGACAACCAGCCACCCACGAGGTGGGACACTCACACCATCCAAGCCATCCAGGATGGCCGTTGAGCTCGGTGAGCAAACTTCAGATGCTGCAGAACCTACTACTACTCGGAAACCACTCTACGAAGGCAGTACGCAATTTAAACACTGGAGATACTCCGTTGAACAGCTGCGCGAGATTCGTGCATTGCTGAATGTCACCGCGGTTAATGCCATCAAGAATGCATTTGAGATAGATATCGTGCGTAATCGTCTGATAGTAAATCAGCTTTTGTATACTTGATTCTACCTCATAGCCAGGTTCGTCAGAAAATGTGTCCTTTCTGACCTCAGACGAAGAACATCTACTGGTCAAACTATACATCGGAAAAGTCTCGCAGTTGTGCGGCCACTTTCGTTTCCCAGAGGAAGTCGAGGCTACTGCTGTTTCTTACCTAAAGCGCTTTTATCTGAAAAACACTGTAATGGACTGGCACCCGAAGAACGTGATGTAGGATCTGACTCGTGCTGTCACCCTTGGCATGCTCTGACTGTCCTTCCAGGCTGACGGCATTATTTCTGGCCACAAAAACGACCAACAACCCGATATCTTTAGAAGCCTACACGACACATATCCCCAAAACAGCACCATCTGATGTCCTTGACCTTGAATTTCTAGTCGCGCAAAGCCTTAATTTCGAATTCAGTGTTTGGCACGCACACAGAGCCCTGTGGGGCATTTATCTCGATGTTCAGGTACACTCACCTCTCCATACCAGTGAATAGCGGCCCTTTTGATTTTTCTCTAGAATTTACCAGATGTTCCTGTGGATACGTTACATGAAGCATATCGTACTGCAGTTAAACACGTTCGTGCATCACGTCTCACAGATGCCGAGCTCGTCTACACGCCTTCTCAGATCGGCCTAGCAGCCTTCTCACTTGCATCACCAGATCTAGCAAAGTCTTGGGCTGTATCTAAAGATGCAGAATCCATGTTACCCATCGTCAGGGACATCGAGGAAGTGATTAGACGAGATGGCAACGGGCCCGATGTGGAGAATGTGAGGGACGTGGACAGGAGATTGCGATTGTGCAAGAACCCGGAAAAGGTAGTTGGGAGCAAGGCCTTCCTCGCGNAAAAAAGCAGAAGAGGAAGCGAAGGCAAAAGAGAAGAGGACGAGAAAAGCAGATGAGGTGAGGCGGGCCATGGAAGCAGGCGATCCCTTCGGTCAAGGTCATGAAGTCGGTCCACAAGGCGCCGTTGATCTCAACCTAGATGACGACGACGACGACGACTGATTGTTGCTTAATACTTACATAGATATGGCTTGTCTTTGTATCTGTTCGTACAGTCGTTGGGGAGAACTGTATTTTTTTGTCGGTGATAAGTTTGTTCTGAGCAGGAGATAACGTCAGCATACTCGTGAGAAGATATCCGTTTGCGGCGTTGTTACTCTTCTGCTGTTCAACTCTCAGTCGACCGGTCGCGCGGGTCAGTTTCGTCCTTTGTTTTTTCTCTCTCATATCTACGACGCGTTCCTGTTACTCTGTGAAATGGAGGGTTCCACAGGCCAGTGCCTCGCTGATTCGTCTGGTCAACAGGAGGCCGGGGCGCTCTCACCAAAAACATCCTCCGACGCACCGGCACCCAGCCTGACGGACACCACCTATAACGGCAGCATGTCAACCGTGCCAGAGGATACCGACGAGGTGTGGAGTGATGCGCAGGAAGCTGTGGATAGTGATGAAGACCTGAGGCCAGCAGGACGAGAGATTGAAGAGGTTGACGATCGCGACGGTCGCAGTTCCCGTGCCAGCGTCCATATTGCACCGTCGGGCTTGGATTCAAGTGCGGGCCAGTTAAAGGACTTGCACAAAGGTGCGAAGAGCTTGCAAGAGGCTTTTGTGACGGCCGCCATGGAAAACGTTCATTCTAGAGGGGCAAGTCCCGAGGAGGCGTTGACACAGGCGGGAAGTGACGCTGTCAGCTCCCGGTCGTTAGACGCAAACGCTGCATCCTCAGCTTCGGTTGCATCAAATATTGCGCAGCCGGGGTTATCTCTCGAGATGCCTTCTTCGAATGCTAGTGATCGCGCGATTTCCCCGACGCCGACTCAACAGTCTGGTGGTGCAGCTCTAGGCCGACGGCAGAGCAGGAGACGGTCGGTAGTTGATGTGCGCCGATTCACGTTATCTATAACATTTTCATGCTAACTCCTGACATCTATCATTACTTCGTCGCACCGTGCCTCCTTTTCTCTGTATAGGGTCGAACTGCAAATCGATTCTCTGGTTTCTTGTCAAATCTTATTCACCGTCGACCAGAACATCCGTCAGGCAGACCCTCACCGCGAGAGGAGAGGGAGGCTTCTGCAACAACTAAAGGCGAGGGCTCCTCGAGGGCTTCTTCGCCCACTCTGCCAGCTCGATCTATCACACCGCCCCCATCCCTTGCAGCGCCGTCCTTGCGGGATCTGGGACTAAGTCTCAATGCAATAACGTCCGTTATCACACCATCTCATTTTAATGCACCTCCAACGAGTGGCGCATTCCTGGGACCACATTTTCTGCTGCTATGCCATACACAGGGCTTGGACGTCTTGCCTCTCGTCACACCCCCAGCACGCCAGCCTTATGCATTAGTAAGGCGTGTGAGTTTCAAAAGTGTTGTCGTTATGGAAGAGAAAGGTGTCCTGGTAGCTATTGCTGGCCGAAGAGATGGGGTACGAGTGTATGCACTAGAAGAGGTCAAAAAGGCTGTCGAATGGCGCGTGGACGTTGAGATTAGGCGGGAGAGAGAGAGACTGAGGCGTGAAGAAGCTAAAAGAGGCACTACAGGTGGCGTTGACAAGGTTTTTAGTGACCTGAAATCCAAAGGGTTCAGGGTCGAGGAAGAAAGGGACATCAAGGCAAAGCCGTCTAACTCTCCAACGACTCCTACTCCACCCACCCCGAAATCGAGGAGGCGAAGATCTTCCGCTGGCTTATCAGAGTCTTCTGTTGCACCACTTTCTCGTCCACGTGCTCCGACACTAGCTCATAAATCCAGCAGGACGCCCTCTTTGGAAGCTAGAGCTTCTCACCATGATTCTGATCCTCCACCTTACCAAAGTTCTTTGCCATCTCGTCCCAATTTGCAAAATCAAACGTCTGTCATATCAATAAGTCAAAATCGGTCTCGTTCCGGCTCTGTGACGAATGTTTTGACCAGGAACTCGACTCGACGGCGAAGTGCCGCTACTACGCACCGGGGAGACGAGAAAGGTGAATGGGAACATTATTCAAGTGACGATGAAGCTATCAACATGGCATCTGCGGGTTCCAGTGGAAGTGCCGCACTTGATGAACGAACAAGCTCAGGTACTACTGGGGCTATTTTGACTGGTCCTTCAACCAATACTGTTGCAGAAGGAAGCCAGACAGGCCCTTCTCTGGAAATTCCAGGCATGACGGAAACTGTGCGGCGTACTCAATTGGCTTCCACAGCTGTACCCACAACGGGTAGGAGAATTAGGCCAGCTCAATTAGACCTTACCTTATCTCGTACCTCGACAGCCACTGGCTCCGTCACGCGTCCCCCTCCTTCTCCAACTCCATCGGTTTGGACTCTGCGTCAAGCGTTGTCGGCACTCCCACCTGGCGAAGACAGACCGAGAACGACTGTCTCAGATGTTGATGGCGAAGATGATGACGATGACAATGATGCCGAGCCAATCAGTTTTACTCAAGCACTCATGGAGAGTCGTTTACCTGGCCTTCCTCCACTGGGAACTCAGCAACCACAAGTCCCTATACTCATCGACATACACGAGACAGTTTCTGAGCCGCAGAGTCCCAGGGGAACATCCTCCGATGCCCACACCATTGGAACAGCAGACGGCAGTGTGATGTCGCGAAGATCTCGTCGCCGTTGGTCTGTGCTTGATAATGTGTTTTCGCAATCGGGCAGCAACGAATTTATTCGCACCTCATCTCGACCGACCACGCCATCTGCTCGGCCATTAAGCCCTGCGGAGTCATCGATAAGTGGACAATCTTCAAATACGCTAACACGATTTACTTCTGGTGGTGTATTCTTGCACCAGCCTTCTTCACTTGGTCATGACTCTATAACTCTGCGGTCTCGCCCAGGGACCGCAGGCTCAGCGCCATCCATTACGCCTTCAACACTACCGCCTACGTCCTCTACATCACATCGTTTCCTTCCACGGATTATTACTAATGCATTTAATGCACGTCGTACAGATGAACAGTCGAGCCCTGTTGGCGGGTCGTTCCCGGGGGAATCAGCAAAGCGGCCGTCAGGAAACTCGACTGCTCCCTTACCCCCTGCGCCAAAGTTGGAGTACGTCAAACTGCCTGGCACGAAGGGTGCCGTGATGATAAAGGCTGTTGAGACTGNCMAAAAAAGGTTTGTTCCGCTTCTGTTTGTTTGTCTTATCTGTTTATCTGATGGGACTTATAACATAGCTTCCTGGCAATCCTTTGCGGCGAAAATGGAGAAAAGGTCGAGCTATTTGCAGGCACTTATAGGACAACTCTCGGCCTTTCGCGTACATTTATCTTGCCCGACTCGCCCCGATCTCTGGAGCTTCAGTTACAAGGCGACGATCTTGTGGAAGTCTTCCTTGTTTTCGCCCAGAATGTTTTCGGTTTAGAACCTGCTACTGTACGAGTACGTGAGGTCAGAGTTGGTCGTGCTGAAAGGCGCGCGGCCCGTCGAAGAGCACGTGAGACGAGAGCTGAAGAACCTGCCAGCACGGAAGTAAATGCCCCTTCTTTAGGTGATGGAGATGCGACCGACATGAACGTTCGTGTTGGTGTAACTCTGACTACTTCAGCCACATCGCAAACTTTTGACGACCCCTCAATCACTCCTCCGCCTATGAGCAGGCAGGCTTCGGATTCAAACATTAATAATTCCACAGTAGCGCAACACCCTAATTTTCAATCGGAAGAACTGACGGCTCTTGCAACTGCCCATATAGCACCTTATACCACTTTCCAGCAATTGTCATTCGCTCCTCAATTCCCTCTTGCGGCAATAGCGGACGAATGCATAATCCCTCCGACATATCAAACGTTCCTTGAGTATAGAGCTCTATTTGAACCCGAGCCTGATGGTTTCGATGGTCTTGATCTAGCCAATATTCAATTTAGTCCACCCGGCTTGCCTGTGCCTTCCACTCTTCCGCCCTCCAAGTGGTTCTATCGCGATCCGAAGGGTATTGTTCAAGGTAAATTATTGAGCTTCGTATCATAATGCATCCTCTAATCTTCGCAAAGGTCCGTGGAAAGCTTCCCTTATGCAAACTTGGTACAAGGACGGTCTTTTGCCGCCCGATTTACCTGTGCGACGTGAAGAGGACACGGAGTACATACTCCTAAAGGACTTGCGAGCGCAAAGCGTTGATCCTTCTCATCCTTTCCGATTGCGTCCACCACCTTTGAAGAATGTCAGCTTCACGCCTGAACCAGTGAAACCCCTCCTAGATCCCATCTCTCTATTGACTCAGTCACGCCGCTATGGCCCTCCTGCCTTGTTTTATACAACTCGCGGTGGGCATAGCACGTCCATCGTTGATGCTCGCGGGCGCTCTGTCCTTCGGGGCCGCCTCCATTGGAGCATAGACGATGATGATAATTTCTCTGTTTATAGAAATAGGCTAGGAGACGTCAAGCGCCTGGAGGCATTTGATGTTGAAAACAACGCAGTCATTGTTGCTGTTAGGCAAGGTGGGTTAGAGGCGACCGAAGTTGCCGATGCACTGATGGGGCCGGGTGATATGTCTCGAGCCGTCCTACCTAATTTCCGGCCCAATCAGTCGAGTGTCAGTAGGCGCGGTCCATTCCTGTGGAAAGTGGGCTCCCCTCTTTCTGCATTTGCTGCTGCCCCTATCTCTTCTGATCATGCGACTGTGCAAACATTCGACAGTAAAAACGGGCTCGGAATGGGGAGGTCTTCTGCCAAGAGCGAGTCTGCTCTAGGCAATGCTGATGATTACGAGGGACGCCAGCATGAGGAGCTTCTATTTTTGGGACGTATCAACGATAATGTTTATTTCTGCGAACGAAGTAATGGTTCTTTCCGTATTCTACGACTCTGCCCATACACATCATGAACTTGCTTTCTCCCTGCATTTGCTCATCACCATATCTATTCATGCATCTTGTTGACATATACCATCCAATCTGTAGCTCCTACAATCCTATTCAGGATGAAATTCTTATATTATAATTTGGCGACCATGCCTCGAAGGGCTGTTTTCATAATTTTTCCAGTTGATGTTTTCTAGGCTACTTCAGAGTGTGTTGCATTGCAAGATATTACATATCCGACTTACCGGCAGCTCATCGACTACTCTGACCCATTCGGGGCACGCAAATCCTGGAAGTCTATTTCTTGCGAACTTCTTTAGATCTGCTTCAAAGGCTTCATGTCTTCCTGCATATTCCTTCTCAGCGGCAGAAGTGAGAATAACAAACGCCATAGGCCGCTCTCCCCATTTAACATGAAGCTTGGCAATTACAGATACTTCCAAAACAGCACGATGCTCCGCCAATTCTGCGGAGATCGAATGACCAGATATATGAAGATAAGTATCGTCTGTGGCATCTTCAGTGTCACTAACCTTGTTCTATTGCTAGACTGGAAGCATTCTTTTTAGGCTGTTAGCAAGCTCATATGCACTCTGTTTATACACCCTAGCATTTACCTCGCCTCCGGAAATGATGATATCCTTGCTTCGATCCTGAACAGCAATGCTTCCGTCTTCGTGCATGACAGCAAGGTCTCCTGTGCCAAAATATCCTCCTCGGAAGGCCTTTTTGGTAGCCACTGAGTCACGGAAATACTACGAGATTTGAGAAGAATGTCAGAACGCGTTTTTTCACCCTTCGTAGTCGGATAAAGAACCTCCTTCATGACGATGTTGCCGCGTGTCACAATCTCTCCTACCGTCTTGCCGTCTGCCGGTACATCCGTGAGCTCGTCGCTTTCGTTTTGATAGACAACACGAGCTTCTTGCGCAGTGGAAAATGCATGCCCCTGACGGGCTATGTATTTCGCTCGCGCCTGCAGCGAGATATCCTTCCAGAAAAGTTGGGTATACCCTCGAGTGAAAGGTCCGTAAGTCTGCAATTTATTCAGAGACATTTTAGATCAGGCCTGTATGAACGATTTCGCACCTCGCTGTGAAGAAACTTAGTGAGGAATACAAGAGTGCATTAAAATTAAAACTAGTTATACACACGTCAAGCCATAGACGTGAACAACATGTATGTTCTTCTTCTCGAGTTCCCCTATAAGGTGCGCGGTAGGAGCGGAGCCGGCGATGATTGCGGTGACGGGCTTCTCTAACATTTGAGCATCCGGATGTGTGACAATGCCTATCTGCACAAATAATGATAAATCTACAAGGTCCAAATAACTGTGAAACTAAGTACCTGGACAGTTGGCGCTCCGCAATAATGCGTCACGCCCGATTTAAGAAAGTGCCGCCAGATTAAAGTATTCGAGACAGAGCGTTGAGTGATCTAAGAAGGCTCAAAAGCATTCAATGCAACTGGTATAGCACCTTACTTGCGCTGCGAACGAGAATGTTATTGCCCAAGGATAAGTCCAGCCTGCTGCATGGAACATCGGCAGAATCCTGTCATAATTTTTGATATTGTGCATCTATTTTCAATTGTTCGGGGCCTACCATAAATAGATTGAGTCAGGATTCATACTACAGAATATCTTAGTATTTTAATAGATGGAAGGCAGTATTAGTAATTAGTCTCACCGAGCTTCAAACGCGTTCCCAATCGCAGCCAAATAAGACCCTGTAGTGAAGAGGACTAAGTGCTACTTTAATTCAAAGCTGGGAAGTGTGCATACCTCTGAGAGTTGAAATGACACCTTTGGGCTAAATTAAATAAGATAATTGCATTTCTAGCTGATCAAATACGTTCATACCCTCCCAGTGGTCCCGGAGCTAAGATATCCGAAATCACTTTTAGAGGTAGTTACAGTAGGTTGAGAATAATCAATACTCACGTATAACATAGAGTTGCTGCAGCATCTTCGTTCGGCTCCATTTGCAGGCCCGCCCAACCTCTTTCATTACTATATTGACGTCCTTTGGATAAAAAACCCTCGTAGGGGCATCCAAAAAACGTCCTGTGTCTTTACTTATAATCACTGGAGCTTTCGCATCCTTGACAAGGTGAGCATACTCATGGTCAGCAAGTATGATTTTCGATCCACTGTGTTCTAGAATATATTCGATTTCGCCCTTTGTGAGTCTTGTATTTATCGGGGGTAGCGACAGCTCGCGCTGCGAGTACTCCGTGTAAAG
>SGPK01000483.1:0-18735 GCA_004802695.1 Phellinidium pouzarii
CCAGAGTTTTAGATTGTCTAGAATGTAAATAACATTAGCAGTATTATTATCGAACCGTGCCAGTTCTTGATCTTTTTGAGCAGAAGGAATGCTTTCCGACATCGTCTGCAATGAAGGCAACTATGTGTGCAGAGGATAGTCTTTACAAGTGCAGAGAAGTACTTGTGTGGCAAATATGTAACTTGGTAGCGACGTGTACGTAATTGCGGTCACAGTGCAATTAGGGCTCTGCATCATACCGTAGGTGACTTTTAAAGTACAAAGTAAAGTAATGAACTGTATTGTAGCCAAACCATTAGATATGGCTGTAAATACAGATTGCGGAAATGGTGTATGTGCAGTGCAAAGTTACTGCATTGGGAGTTAATACAAAGTACTGTAACCCCAAACTTACTTTTACAGCTGTTTGCAAAGTAAGTATTGGCGCGGCATGATCATGTGACATTTTGCACCTCATCAGGAAAATCTCAAAATCCCATAGCAACGTGATGATTTTCGTAGCCTTATATAGCACAAATTGGGGATCACCAATTTACATAGCATTCCATAGCACTCCATAGCACTCCATAGGCATCTCAATGCACTATATAACACTACATAAATTACCATTGTCTCTAAAGTGCACTCCATAGCTTTCATGCACTGCATAGTGCAATATACAGTAGGTTGTAGTATTGGCTATGTAGTACAAATATAAATATATAGGCTTATGTAAGGATGTGTCAAGTATTCTAACCACATGTACTTCATAATTTAAATTTCTATTAAACTCCCCAATGATTGATGACACAATCATCTCACTTTACATTCTCCATCCAAGTCCCCAATAACCGGCCCTAAACTTAAGAAAATTAGTAAGTACCTCCTTTTTTTCAACATCAACCATCTTGTACTTTCTCTTCTCACTCCCACTCACCCTTCCATTGCTGCACAGGTGGCAAAGATAAAAATGGGTAGCTCGATCACACTTACAATTGGTGCGCCTCGCTCAGGAGTATATTCAAATCTATCTGGGGGGTTTGGCTGAATTTTCTGCAGGCAGCATTCTCTACAGGCTGAAGTCTACGTGGTATGTGCTAGTAAGCATTGCTGGGGCAGTGGAAGTGCTTGCCCAGGGCCTTGCGCTCAATCTCATGCCAGTTCATGTCAATGTTGTCAGTTCTACAATCTGTGGCATGGCCTCTTGGTCCCAGACAATGTGTGCAGCATGTTAAGCCAAAGGCTATAACAGTGATGAGGTAATGAGTAAGAGCAAAGTGACGAGTAAGCAGAGGGCTGGATTAGGGCCCAAGAGGATCAACTGAGTGTTACAATTTCCTTACCTTATCCCATCACATCACCCCGCTTATCTATCCATCTCATCTCATCACTCCGCTTACTTCAACAGTAGCCCCTGTATCACCTGATCACTTGTTCCACCAAGTTCCATACCCTTCTATGCTGACTGATGCTCATCCTTCGCTCAGTCATCCTTTCCATCACTTTCCATCACTTTCCACCCCTATGTACTAGTAGTATATAAGGCATGTACTCAGAGCCCTNAAGCCCTAAGCTTGAGCTCTTCATTCTCATAGCCAAACACCTTGTCACCTAGTCCACCAGTGTGCTCATTGAGCCTCACCAGTACCAATCGATCCTCTCAGGCCCTAACTCGGCTCTCAGCTTACTCGTCACTCTGTTCTTACTCGTTACCTCGTCACTGTTACAGCCTTTGGCTTAACACTTTTTAAGCGCTGCAATAAGCAGGTGAATTTCTCTAATATCAATATAGTTGGCTAGAATCTTATCGGGAATAGTTTTTATTATGGATGAAAATATCGCCCTTGATAGTGGACGTTCTTCGGCTGACGGTGCATTGAGTAGGAGTTTCTCCATGCCGCAAGTTTCGATGGCGTTAGTGATGCGGAATATCCACATCTTCCAGTTCTTAATGCCTTCAAGTGCTTCGACTCCATCGAATATCTTAGTAACTTCTTGTGGTTTAATCGACATAGCGTCTGGATGATCGTGAGTTCGAGTTGGTGCCACTTCAAAGTAAGTTTCAGTATTATGTGGTAAGTTCTCTTCGTGTGAGTGCGTACTTTCGTCGCTTGGTGCGTTTATAATATCTTGTAAGTTTCTTCTTAATTCTTCGTATGTGATAGTAATATCTCCGGCAGGAGTAGAAGTCTCAGGAGGAGTTTCAAGTAAAGTCTGAGTAGGAGTAGTTATACGCGGGGTAGTATGCGGAGTAGTAGTAGGCTGAGTAGTGCCTGTATTTACTGGTGGTTCGGTAGGTAACGGTGCTCCTTGAGTAGAGCTACGAGATCGAGTGTGTGCTGAAGGACGGTCTGAACTATCAGATGAAGTAGGTAGAGGACGGCGAGGTGGCATATAACAATGAGGATGAAGGTAAGTTCGAGGGAGCCGGGGCTCATAACCTCTTAAGCAGACAAGTTGTGAGAGTAGCAAAAGCTATAGATTATGGACCAGAGGCCCCAGTCTTATATACTGTACAGAATGTATAGTATTCCATAGATAGTAAGTGAGCATATGGTGCATATAGTCATGTGAGTAAACAAGTGAAGTCATAGTGTAAACATATGCGGGAAAGTAATATCTTAATAGTTGGTCGTCCTGCCGTCGGCTCGTGTCGATCTGGCTGGTAATGGTAATGGTTTTTCAAAAGGCAAAAGACAAATTAGTGTGTATTTCCAGAGCTTGTGCTTAGGTATGCTGCAGCAAAGCACATAGTCACGGACTCAATACGAGATTAATATTGAGGCTGTTGTGACTGTGACTACGCTGGGTCACGATTACGTTTCTCCGAGCGTTGTCTGAATGGAGGATGAGAATCCCACGCATCTGTATGAAGGCCGGCGTGAATTTTGATCCCGTCATTTTCTCCCGAGCTCTTTTAAAATCTCTTTCCCATTGACCGCAGCCACGTCCTCCCCCTTCTTCTCCATGCGACGTCTCTCCTCGAATGTCAGAAATAAATGCTTGCATATCTCAAGGAAAATCTCCCACTTTCTCTCGCGTCGGTCGCACTCCTTCAGGTGCATTTCGTCTTCCACTTCAACTCGGCCGTCAAGCTCACTTTTCTCCTGCAGTATACACAGATTTTCTAGGAGGCCAACGGCTGCCGCTTCGCACACAGCTGCGCTTTCTAGCGCAGGTGTCGCTCGCATCCCGTCTGAGCTGTGGTTGCTCATCTTCCGCGAAGCCACCCGCATCACTCCGGACCCCTTCGACACCGCGCAGGAGCTCTCCTTCCTCGAGCGCGAGCAGTCCGCTGCGTGCCAGTTCGAGTCGTACCGCGAAAATATACTCATCAAGCGCGATCTTGCGTGCGTCTGCCGGCGCTGGAAGGCCCTCATGTGCGAGTTCCTGTATGAGTTTGTGTGGATCAGCCATGGGACGCAGGCAAAGGCACTCGCGCACACGCTACTGCTCGAGGACCTGCAGGGGGCTCCCGTGTCGAGTGGGTGGTATATCCGAAGACTGCACATCCAAACGTCGACGCTCGATCGGTGTGCGCCAATCGACATTCGAAATATCCTCGATTACGCATCCCAATTGGTCATCTACACCGATCACCATTCCGTTACTCAGAACATCTTTGCGCCGCATGACCCGCGCTGCACCACGGAGACACTTTTCACCCTCCTCGCGCAATCCAGCAAAGATCTCCGTCGACTGTCATGGAAGAACTACGACGAGACTCCTCTTTACATCCAAATGTCCGCTTTGTTCAACCGACCAAGCGCCATCGAATATCTTGAAATTACGACATGTCCACCTGACCATGCCGCTTATGGATCACCCCCTCACTTCCCCGCGATCGAACTCCCTGCCCTGCGTTCCCTTAAAGTGGAAGTGGACGATTATACATTCTCGATCATTGCGGCATGGCGAATGCCCAAGCTGCAGTCTCTCTCTGTTGTCTCCTGCGAATTCAACTATAGGGGCCGAGGATTTTCTTCTTTCTTCCAGACACATGGATCGTCGCTGCGTCAGCTGGAACTCGGACATTCGTCATCCCTTATTGAGTCTCACGTGTTCAATCTGGCGCACCCGGAGCTCGAGCTTGCGAAATGGTGTCCCAATCTTCGCGAATTTATCTGCAGCGCGGATGCAGAATGGCATTGGCAAACGCCGGACTGGATACCTCCGCACGTGCTTCTGCCAACGCACCCACTCGTCGAATTCATTGGTATCCGCGGTATCGACAAACGCCTCGGGGAACGGGACGACACCTTTACCTTGCTGGAACAGCTACTCTCGCTGCAGCATGCGGCATTCCCGAACCTGCGATTCATCCGAGATCTCAGCCCGGAGAGCCACCTAATGCGCACGCACCGACCGTCTGCTCGCGTTGTGTCATTCTGGGCGCGCTTGCTCAAGACATGTCAGGAGCAAGGTGTCTGGCTTGAGGACCTCCATGGCGTGAATATCACGAGCCGTGCTCTGAAACGCGCGAGTCTGGACATCGGTGCACAATAGACAACAATGCGCCTTTCTTTGGACCTCTCTTTTTTTCTCACTCTTCAAATACACATGTCCATATCTTGCATCACTCACATATAAGTATTATCCTCGCAATTCAACCTCCCCGCTCTCCTTACTCATCGTAGTGACATTCGGCCTCTCACACAACCAAAAATCGCTTTCGTATATCGGTGTATGATCTACCTGTTTNCCCCCTTTTCTTTCTCGCGCTCTGCCTTCGGTGTTCTTGATCTTCACTAGATACCAGCCACCCAAATGCTACGGCCTTGGACACAACCTTGTACTTTCGCGCTCGACTTGAAACGTCTCCCAATTTCTGCAATAAATCGAGCACATCATCATCACTTCTTGGGCGCTGGGGCTGTCAGATTATTCGCCTCTTCCTCTCTCTCACACCTCCTTCCTTATGTGCCTCTTCCTCTTCCCCGTCACCCCTCTCCGGAACCCTCGTCCCGCTTTTGCTTTCACCTACATTTCCCGTCTCGCCCGCATCGAATAGTCACCCGCATCCGCATCCTTGCTGTCTTTGTAAACCTGTTTGCTATGTAATCTCGTACATCATATTTCTCTGCCAAAGATCAAAGATCGAAATGTTCTGGCATAGTATCGCAGGCACTTCCTGCTCCTGCTCATCATGTTCTCAATCATTGTCATCAGTCTCAGCCTCTCACTAACAGGCAGTTGATGTATCAGGGCAGTCAACATCACGATCTTTAAGTCTCATTGGCTTGTGAGCTTACCGGCTCAGTAGGCAGCTTTGAGGACCGTGTCTGCACAAGTACGATCTGGCAGGCGTGACGAGTAACGAAGTAGACGGTTCCCTTATTGCTGTTTTCATATATCTTAGCACGACGCGATTTTGTGAAAAAAACACGCGGCCGACTTCTGCGNAAAAAAATGAGTTGTCACCTGTAGCTCACTTAGTTCTCAACAAAATCCTTTCATTTTAATTTCAAATGAAAGGGCTTGTAAATCGGCAGGTGCACCTGCTTTTAATTAGTTATTATGTCCTTCTTTGAGGAAGTTGTGAATCTATCCACCGAAAACATATTTTTGCTTGTATAAAATTCTCCAATGCAGTTTATGGATAAATGGAAAGTATATTAATACTCAGAAGACATATCTGAAGGTGCCAGAACCATATTTTTTGAACAAATTGTGAGTATATTCTGTGCAGGGGGGAAGTTCCATGCATCTTTATCTTCTCAAATTCACTTATATAAAATTACTGCAACACATCTAAGGACATAAAAAGCATAAGAGATATTAAAAGAGAAGACATAACCATATTTGAGCAAGGTCCAAGGCTCATTATATGTGGATTGATTGGCAGAAGAAGGGGGGCATAATGGTAAGACTATCTGGTCATATTGGGCTTCTGTGTAGCCTCAAGCTTCTTCTCCTGCATCTGTATAATGTTAAATTTGATTTCCTTTGCACTTATCATGTCCCTGGATGTGTTTCAGTGTTTTTCACAAATGAATTTAAGAAGGCAGGGGGACATGGAACTTTCCCCCCGCACATAATACTCAGAACCTGTCCAAAAAATATGATTCTTACTCTGGCACCTTCAGATATGTCTCCTGAGTATTAATACAATTTTCATTTAGTCCATAACTACATTGGAGAATATTATACAAGCAAAAAGATGTTTTCGGTGTGTAGATTCACAACTTCCTCAAAAAGGGACATAATAACTAATTTAAAAGCAGGTGCACCTGCCGATTTACAAGCCCTTTCATTTGCAATTAAAACGAGAGGATTCTGTTGAGAATTGAGTGAGCTACAGGTGACAACCGTGCTAAGATATATGAAACAGCAATAAGAGACTCATTCTTACTCTCCCGAAGTCCAAATATTTTCTCTGGAGTAATAGCTTGTGCCTCCGTTGTATGTTGTACATGCTAATAATCTTTAGTGTAAACTACTAATACGATTTAGCTTGAAGCATGCGACAAGGAAGTCGTTGGGCGGTCTCTTTCACGAAGGTTACACACGCGACTGTACACATGTTCTCGCGACTGAGGGTAATCTTTTCTCTCTCCTTTTCATTAAAGGAAGGTGCGAGTCCCGCGGGGGAAAGGGTATTAATGAGGGGAATAAGGTGAGGAAGAGAAGAGAACGAGTGTTATGATATTCCGTAGGGGCTGTGTCGACGGTGGGAGAATATAGTCGGGGTCGCACATTTACCTAGCAACTTAGCAAAAATAACAGAGTAGGTATATTCTCCGACACAGCCTGAGTCCGAGCAGTAAGCAACAAAAAAAAAGGTACCAGATACTCTAAAATATGGCAGGATACAGCTCGAATGTCTATATTGATGACAGTCCAAGCGTCTATGACACGCCCTATATCCACCGCGAGCTGCAAATGCGAGCTACTAGACATCTTCATCCCACAGGTCGTCGTCGTAATCGTCGTCGTCGTCGTCGGGGAGGCCGCAGTTTCCTAAGCCGGCCCCTGAGCCTTGAAGGATTTGATGTCTACTCAATAACGCAAATCAGCAATGAACAGATAAACAGAAATGAAAAGGAAGAAAAGAAAAACGCGCAGGCAAAAGCTACAAGGAAGAAACAGGTCGTGAAATGACATACTTTGCAAGCAGCTCTGTCACGCCCGCGCGCCCCGCCTCCCAATCGACACGCACCCAGGTGTGCACGAGCGTACCGTCCCGGTATGCAAGGAGCGTCGGCAGCATATCGAGGTCCACGCTTCCCTCGTCCTGCTCCTCGTCGTCCTGGCACCCGTCGGCCGTGTCCTTCTCGTCGTACACATACGGATCGTCCTCGTCTTCATCTGCGATGGGACGCAGACGCGCATGGGTATTGCCACCAGTCGATCTTGTCCGTGACTGGAATGAAGAGTTTATGGAGGAGGCAAAGCCGAGTGCTGCGGCGCGCGCACGGAGTAATTTAACATCTGGGTGAAGTCGCGCGAGGAGTGAGAGCTCTGTGTCGAGGGTGTAGCAGCGGTCGACAGACTACGAGGGTGGAAAATAAAGAGTCAACACGTGAAATGAGAGGTAAGAAGCGTCAAGAAAAGATGAAATTTCCTGTCGTCTTTCTTCTGGTTCTAGTTTTGCGTTGTGCACAATTGGAGTCGGGACACTCGCAAATGAAAAAAAATATATATATATATACCAAAGACTGTTTCATCGCGACGTCGCCAACACCCGAGATGTACGCACCGGTTCATATAAATGCACGACGACCCACACGCCCCGTGCTTCTTCCTCAACGGCAGCCACGAAGTTGTTCACGCCAACCTCTCGCAGGTGCCCAAACCGGCCCCTGCCCTTCCCCGCCGCCACCCTCAGGCGCGCCTCCTCTACCTCTCCCGGCAGACCCTCGAGCATCGCCTGCTCCCACACCCGCTCGCGCTCCTCCTCGAGGAACGTCTTCCCACCCAGACTCGCCTTCTCCATGCGGCGGTTGACCTCCGCGACCTCCGCGGCACGCTGCGCGCGCGCACGCGCCTGCGCCTCGGCGCGATCGCGGATGACACCCTTCACGCCCGTGCGGCCGGGGCCCATGCCGATAGCACCCACAGGCGCGTCCTGCGGTGCTGCTCGCATGATCTGCGCGATGCGCCGCTCGCGCTCGGCGTCGGAGTCGTCTCCGTCCGCGCCCTTGTCCGCGCCGTTCTCATTGGCACCGGACCAGTCGCGAGCGGGACTGTGATCTGGGGAGGGCGAGCGGGCGGGAGAGGGGCGTGAGTCGTCGTTGAAGAGGCGCCCGGAGAGGACGAGCTCGTCGAGGTCTGCGTACTAGATATGTTGTTAGAGGGGAGTGCTGCATATCTTGTTGCTGCTCGCTGCTCACCATCTGCGCGCTTGGTTGAATGGAGTTGAGTGGTCGAGTGACGCGTGTCTGCTTATGGCAGTCAAATCCGAGTTTAAAAATCAATCGAGAATAATTATATTCTTTAGCATTAATATTAGCATTTTGTTTTTACTTTACTTCTCAACGAACAGGAAAACGAAAATTTGGCTATACTGTACCGTCGGAAGACCATTTTAAATCTGAAGCAAGTCGGACTCAGCTCTTTGGCTGAGCACCGAGTCAACACAAGAATACAAGCAACATTTACTAGTAGATTGACCGAAACTACAGTCTATCATACATTCTCCAAGTACATGGAAATACCAACTTCAAAATACATATAACACAATCCACAGCTCATGCGCGTTGGCAGCAGTATTTTACTGAAATGTTCGAGGCGCACACCTCTGTGGAAGCCTTGCATGAGCCCCAATCGTTTCCGTCAACCGTCTGGACAGAGCTCGGCCCATTACTTGTTCAATCCGATCAGACCGTGTCACAAGGAATAAGGGAAATAACTTACTAGTCACAGACGACATGAGAGCCAAGAGTGTAATTGCTGCACATATTTTGGTCTCCACTTTGTTTAGTGTCGATGGCACCGCAGTCGTTCGCCAGCATCACAGCGCCCTTTGATAATAAGAGTGATCAGTATTTTCGTTTTCTATAGACGCAGAATGATCTCTGTCACGTCTTACATTCTGACCAATCCCGATACCGATATCGCCTATGTTGCAAATTGCCGATGCGAAGGGGGCCACAACCAGTACTGCAGCGAGCAGCAGGCCGCGTGAGGCGAGTGTAGATTTAGGCATGTGGCGTAGACGATACTTTGTTCTGTTGAAGGCATGCATGGGTGTCTTGGTGTTGGCTTTATACCTGTAATACTACAAGCTAAAGCCAAAATGTGATAAGTTTCATTTTCATTCTTCGGGTCGCTCAGAAAGACAGAGCAAAGTAAGTCACGGGGAGATAAATCTCCATGAGTCTAGATTCAACAAGCTAAAGCACCGCCGATATCCTCTGAAACACAGGCCACAAGTGTTTCTTTTAGCCATGATATCTTCACTCTAGATTCAATGTCAGCATTTTCCAGTTCGGAGGAGTCGTCGTTTCTATGGGCGAGTATTCCGGAAATATTGATGGATCAGTTTAGCTCTTCAGTGCACGAGATCATGGTCATATATCAACTCCTTTCGAGAAAGTCCGAGGCTTGATCAGACTTGCGCAAGACATCCGCTTTAGCGGTAAGCAACAGAGGTTTATCAGGTGACATGAAGTTGTACAGCCAGCCCGTGCCAGACACATGAAATCGGTAGCGGAAGAGTTATGTGAGGAGCGTTGTGAATAGGAAAAAGAGCGTGGCGTCAATGAACTAGGCAGAAATGGACGCCTGTGGCCTGTGGCGACCATCGCCACTAATCGAAAAGCATGTTTCGGTCTACACGATTTAGAAAAGCAAAATAAAGCAGCCCAAAACAAAGAACAGTAAAGTCATCGGTCTATCCGGATGGATACACTCACCTCATTAATCATTGTTATTAACGGACTTGAAGTCTGTAGACCCACTTATGATTTGGACGTCAAAATTTACAAACATGTTTCAGGAATCAGCATTGCCCCCTGGAGATACTAGTAGTCGGATTGGCTGCCTTTTGCTGGTGAGTAGTACTCTCCGGCGTATCAAAAATGACAATCAAGATATCAATAAATGAAATAGTATAAGCTTGGCCATTGACTCTAGACCTTTGTCAATTTTAGAGCACAGAATCGTTAGGGTATGAGCCAAATATTTGAACTTGGCCTCAGATGTACCAGAGTGAAAATTGAGGGACATAGTTAGGGTTGGTCGGCGACTGGTCAGAGTTGTTGAACAAGCGTGTTACGTCAGCGGTGTGCAAGTTTCATGCTCGAAGTTGACAAAATGACCTGATTACAGACAAATCTCGGAGACAGGAGCGAAAAATACGCCGAAGTTGTCGCTATCAAATTAGGAACCATATCACGGACCAGAGGAAGACATTAACCTAGGGAGGAAGTCCGGAGGTGGCAGTGGGGAGTGAGAACTAGTAGAGAGTGTAAAAAACATATATGTCTACTGCTTAGAGAACGAGGTCAGGAGAAAGAAGAAATACAGCTATGCCCCGAGTTTAGAAGGACTCCGAAAAAAAAAAGTTCATAAAAGAAGGTCGAAGAGGGTCGAGTATATGTAGAGTGTAATGGGAACGCCGGCGGAAAAGGAAACCAAGAAACAAGGAACGTGAAGAGTCCGAGTAAGCCCAGCCCACTAGTCTCGTGAGATGAGAAAAACATAACACGACTGTTGCTCACGCAGCTACTCTGGACACCATGGGAGAGCGAGAACGACCGAAAGGCGACGCGTCCACATCGGAAACCAAGTGAATTCCAGAGTCGACATCAACGGCGGGCTTCGTAGCGGCCCTGAGTCTACTCTTCATGTCTACGCGCACCCACGCACCATCGTCCTCCACATACGAATTCGGCACGTTGGAGTTCCTTCGCAATCGAGAGCGCGAAGAAAGTATTCTACGCAGCGGCCTAGTGGGCGAAGTTGATACAAGCCCATGCATGACATCGCTTATGCTCTGTAAGCTGCGAGTGCGCAGACGCAACGACTGTGTACGAGATGTAGATCCCCCATGACTGCGAGAACGCTTAAGAGGAGACGTCTCAGAAAACTGCGGTGGAGATGGTGATCGAGAAAATGCAGTCGGTAGCAATGGCGAACGAATCTGATGCCTCGTCAGAGTCGCACTTGTCCGACCACTTAGAGGTATAGGTCGGAAAGAAGTGGGTGGTGACACTGCGGTCGCGGCCCGGTATTTCTGCATTGGTACAGATGGCATGCCGGGAACAGGCGTCGAGGATCGCATTGCACTCTGTACCCCACGAAGCACGTCCAGCACGTCCGACATATGCTGACATGTCTTCTTGGCAGATGATGCCCCTACTGTTGCTGAGATGGCCGAGACACCTCTTCCAGCTAGTCCGATTCCAGGTGCAGAAGACGAGCGAGTGTGAGATATAGAGCTAGTTGGAGGCGAGGAGGACCATTCGTGGTTATATGATCCACGGGAGAGGACTTCTTCGGGGGACGCTGTGTTCGATCGACCATTTGCCTTGCCAGATAAGACTGGCAGAGACGCCGGGGACGATGAAGAACGTGGAACACCAGGTCTACCAAAACCTCTTTGCCTTGAATTGTCTTCAGACAACGACCTCGCCCTGACTTTCCCTTTCGAATTTACGTCTGAACGGACGTCTTCATCAGGAAGATCCTCGACTACAACTAGCTGACGACATTGTGGACAGATGCGATACTGAAGAACATTCGAGTCTTCGACAGGTGGCAGCAGCGGCGGTAATGACGGAGAGGGTGGTAGCGGTGGTAGCGGCGCATCCATTGTCAAAGGAGGATTATTGACTTCAACCTTTGACGACTTCTTCAAAAGTTTACGATTAACAACTAAGCCCGGCTCAGTGAGAACAGGCACTTCGATAGGCAGCCATTCCGAGTCGGCATCAGTGACTGGGCGTCCAAGAGATAAGTTTGCATCCTGGGGAGCATTTGGCGCAGCATTACACGACGATGGAGAAGCAAAGCTTGAAAGAGAAGTGTCGCTGTCTGTGTCGATTTCGCGTAGAGCCTTTGCGACATCAACATAACGAGAAGTGGAGGTGGTCGTCCATGAGAATGTTGACTTCTAATCAAACACAAATCAGCCTATATAAGACATGATGAAAGAAGCAGACACACCAGCCGTCCTATATCTCTTTTCAGCGCCAACTCCAAATCGAGTCCTTCGCTATCGGCATTGCCAAAGTAACCCAGCCATGCATTGCTTGCGTCCCCGTGATCGGGCGTATGATTGAGATTCGTGCCTAACGGTACGGTGTTGTGATTAGTTATGCTCTCACTGCTCGCGAACACCGTCCGAAACTTCGCACTGTGATGCGCTCCGTCGTCGCTCCGGGAACGGCCCGAGCCGACTAAAATACCGCGCAAGCCACCCAACTTAGATTTTGGAGCCACGCCGCCATCGGAGTCATAGGCGTGTTTCAATGCATTTGTAAAGCCCTTCCCTTCGCCGCAGTCGTCCGTTGCCTTTGCGGCAGTGCGACGTAAAAATTTATACCGTTCTGCTCGTGTGAACGAACGAGCCTTGATCTGCGCGCTATCGCGGCGGAAAGCATGATAGAGGCCAGACCCGATTGAACTAAGCCTGCCTGATAGTCCTGAGTCGTGCGAGGGAGAGAGGCGATCCTTGAAGCGTGAGCGAATTGCCTTGCGCGAAAGCTCGGGGTTAAAGTTGGGGCCATGAGGATGATCCGTATCCTTCTTTGCTGATTGAAGCTGAGTTTGAGGCTGAAGCTGTGAGCGCACGAATGTGTCGAGGAAACCGCCAGTGCCTGCAGAACTGCGGCGAGTCGGTGAAGCGATATGGTGTGGCACTGATAACTCGCTAACAGCGAACCGAGAGTATGGATATAACATACTATCCTGTGCCGTGTTGGGCGAGGTCATGATATTGGCAAAGTCGAGCGTAAGCACCTGCGAGCGCTCGTCGGCATCCTTCGGGGTTGTCGCCTTGCCATGTTCTTCGGAAGATGTACAAGCGGAGAGTGCGGCACCTTCAAATGTAACTAATCCATCCTCAGGATCCCACATCGCAGCGAAGGTGAGAGCCGTGTTGGGCGGGACGACCTCCGACCAGCGAAGGTCAGCACCAGCGCCAGCGCCAGCAGTCTTGAGACGTAAATGATGTTCATTACGGTCGTTATGTTCGTTCTTGTCGTTCATAAGTCGTGGAGAAAGATAGGCTGGAAGCGGAGCAAGCTAAAGCATGGAATAGACACAACGCACGAAGAATAAGCAGCGATCACGAAGGACAAAATTAGTTACTCACAGGCTTCATTGTGTCCTGCTTGGTCGACATAATCAAGTACACCGAACTACTAGAAGGGTGCGAGTTAATGAGAGGAATAAGCATGAGTTTCTTCATGTACATACAGTGGTAAGAGGTAGAACTCGAAATCTTAAAGTCGTCGAACGCTGGTCAGCGTTGTCAACGATAGCATTCGTTTTGTAACACTTCAGAGAAAGTAGGTGTCGCGGACGCCTTGGCGGAAGGACTAGCTTTGATAGTGCAGCTTAAGCACGAGCTCTTGAATGGGCGCTACAAATCGCGAGTAGGAGACGAGGTCTCCGGTTTTATTCGCATCACAGATGCTTATAAGTCCCGAGGCCTGTTTCCTTGACCTGTCATCGACGAGGGTACGACCTATGATTGCAACGTCATGGTGAGAGAAAGCAAAAAGACATAGCGTTGGCAACGTACTTCGCGCCGTGCCATCAAAACATCATCGTGCGTCCACCTCGTGCGTAAATGGACTTCATAGAAAAGTAAGCTTCGAAAGCCCTCGTTAATTATAATCAGAACTAGAATTTTTATCCCGTTCAGGTGGTGTCATCACGGGAGAAACCTGTTTACAGGAAGTCGAAATAGGGCTGAACGAGGAAACCATGAGGACTGAAAGTGAAAGTCAGATTGAACTTTGCGTATCTCATTTAGCAGCTATTTCGTCAAAACGCTTACAATAATGTGCCTCAACAATGTGCCTCGAGTAGCAAGTCTGAGGAGGATTCAGAGGATTCAGAGCAGTGAGTTGCGCGAAAGAATTATGTAATAAATAAATTACATAATGATTTTAATATCACTGTGCAAAAAAAAAAATTCCTCAGTCACGAGTCTCCGTCAGAAGACCCTTCTTTCATAACATATAAACGTTCGATGCACCTTCCCACACCGGTGAGTTGGCGAAGTTGACTTTGTTCCATGTCACTCAGGCTTGTACATTAACCGACAGAGGATATAATCCTGCTACTAGTAGCGGTTCTTCATAAGAAGCCAGAAGAGCTCACACGATCATCATTCGGTTAAGTGAATAATCGATGTCACCGACGCTCTCACAGAATGTCACAGATTCTTCACACTTCCGAGAGACAGCGGTTCCGGTAGAGCGTGGAGAACACGTACTTTTCAGGAGGGAGAGGATCGACACTGCGAGCCCTTGATCGTCCTGGTGGCAGTGGGTAGTATGTTGCGTCTAACCCGCCAGCTTTTTCCTCTAAATATTAATGTAGAAATATATGTCTGTCGCAAAACAAATACTAAGTCTTAGCACTATTTAGTACCACATGTACAGTCGAGAATAAGTTTTTTTTTTTTTTTGTAAATTCCAGCTCGTGATAGTCTTGCGCTCCGCAACAGTGCAACATAGAACATTCTCGGAAGAGGAACACATAGGACACCAACGCCAGCGGATATATATATTTACTGACGATCCCGCCCCGCGCTTTCTGTGCTCGCCGTAAATACCATGTAATTTCTTCCCTTTTTTAAACGACGTTTTCTATATCTTCGAAATAGCCCGCTGAACCCGCCGGATTAAGACGAGAGGTCTCCGAAAAGAGTTCTAGTGCTCCACTACGCAAGAGAACCTCCATCGACTTCCCACTGGCAGCTCTCCCACACAACGTGCTTCGACGTCGCGAAGCAACTACATACGTCCGACAAGCCGGCTTAAAACCTAGGATGGTTCATATCCCGTCGCCTTGCGGAAAACACGAGGGTAAGTCTCAGAAAGAGGGTAACGGATTTTCTACTTGACCGACATATACTTTTCATGAAGTAGTACTTGATCATTCTGTACAACACCCAACCTCGGTGACCTTCTGCTGGGTATGAGGCATTTTCGAATGAGCGCGCTGGATGTCGAGATTTGAAGTCGTCTGTTCAGGTTGCCTTCGAGACCTAGAGCGGCCGGGTGTTTTATTGCATAGCTTGAAAACAGTTCTATATCACACGGTCATTCGCAGACTACACCCGAAAGTTCGACGCTGGTACAATGTCAGGAAACTCCGTCGCCCTATCATCGGTACGCCAATAGATGTGTATCAGGAGATACACTCACTCTGTTATGTTGTGAAAGTACATGGGAAAAAGCAGTCTGGTACAGGTATTTTCTTGTATAAATACTGTCCCGGTACTTCAACGCCAGTCCGCTTGTGGCGTCCCGAATTCGTAGCAATTTATCCGTGTTCATTCCCCAGGGCATTCTTTTACGACAAGCAAGCCAGAACTTCGATTGCATTGAACATCCTAGCACCGCATTCATCTATTATGGAGTACTGACTGCTGACAGACGACTTTAATGTAATCACTGGCTCGCAAGCTTCATGACCTCGAGAAGTCAATACAGAGGGGATCCAACGTATTGGCACCCAGTATGACCGAGCACTCCCAATACAGAAACCCAGTTCCAAGTAATTCGCAAGTTAGAGCTCTTCCTGGAGTTTACCATTGCTTGAGACGTTGAGAGGCGATTGACGCAAAAACCGAGAACGCCGTGGTACTCAGGGTAATGGTAATGGTGGGAAAAGACAAGACCAAAAAAGAGAAAACCGGCGGACCGGCAGGCTCTTTTGCTCCAGCTCCTCAGACGCGTTCATCACGGCTAGATGGACCATACTGAGTTGAAAGCTCGTGGAATGAACCCTCAGCTTTCTTCAAGGACGCAAAGCAAGGTCTAATGTTTTCGCTAGATTTAAGTTGTCAACCTACACGTCGTCGGACGGTGTTCATGAAGACATCGTCAACTTTCAACACGCGTGTCTCGGGCTGCAGCTCGCACACGTTGCGGACTAGTTCGCATCGTGTCCATTCCGAGATGAAAGTGCTTCTCAGGGACCCTGAACGAATGTTTTGGCGGGCAGACAGGACACCTCGCCGAAAACAAAAAATCAGTACGCGCGTGAATATTTCTACTAAGTGCATTAAATCTGACGTGGATGTGTGCCCAGATCATTTGCGACTGTTGAATTAGACATGCTCCTTTTTCCCTTGTATCGTCGGGCACAAAAAATGTACAACGTGTTCACTTTGGAACTGTCAAAGACAGAAAGAAGTAGAATCAAGCATAGACATCCCATCAAATTCGATCAATGTACGTGAAAAAAGAAGGAACTTCAGGCTTGGGATCAGAATATCAAGTTCAATCATCCTGAATCCGCTGGAATTCAAATAACATATGCAGCGAAAATTGTCTTCCAGATCTATCTCAGCTTAAGAACAACACGGCCTTGATATTTGAATGCATCTTAGAATTGGCCTTCGTATCTGCGCAAAATCCGAATTCATCGCTAACACGAAGACAGATTAGCCGCAATAATTCGGGTGTCGAAGATCCGAAAGCACTTCTTCAACAACTCGCTAAGTTTCCATAAGAACAGTATTTATATATATATTTTTTTGACTACGTCCTAGGCGCTCCGTGTTATTTACAAAACAGGATTACCGGTTCACAGTGTCGGTCTTCCTGCGCTGACCATTGTATACAAACCAACCTCGTGCTAGTGTATAGCGGAAAATCACAAGTAGTATACAACCCATCGATTACACAAGTGCACACTCAAACATCTCTGGCTGGTTCTATTACTGCTTCTGTTGTTCTTTCTTCTGCAGAGCTGGACCAGATCTTGGGTGAGGTGCGTAGAAAATACGGTCAGCTGGGCTCTCTGCTTTCGCTTGTCAAGGTTCGTTGCCCCTTTCAAGTATACTCGTTCCACTTTGGTAGACCTCGATGTCTCCGGTATAACCGTTCACAAGAACCGACACTGAGNAAAAAGGATGCCTCTGAACTGTATAGAAGCAAGCGCAGGAAACTCACAACTCGACATAAAAAACATTAATGATGTGAGTGAGTACATCAAATATAGATTCGAAAGCGAGCATTAACATTGTTGCGTGGGTTTCGCGACAAGATATACGACGGGTGAACAACAGGTATAGATTCCTGCCTGCCTTCACTGAAAGCGACGATCCTGTGAGTTTATAGTTTGATAAATGGATCTGCGGAAACGGAAACGATCTCCTGACAATAGCCTTCGGATGTCGCAAGACAAAGCGGGAAGCGGGTTTGTTTTTTAAATAACATTTTCGTTGCTGGCTTTGCACAGTTTCTTCACAGATCTCTCGGGCCTACACGGCCTACAGATTGGAAATCAATCGATGATCATTTTCACGAGACTGCAAGGTCCATTAGATAGGGTAAGTTGACCTCTGAAATTCACTGTCTTCCATCGTACCTTATATCATAGTATGTTGGTGTTGAGAGGCGTTGTACCGAGGGCGTCCGGAACTGTCACACAAAGGGAATCAGAGGTCCTCCGGGTGGCGCGAGCCCCAATGTACAGCGGGCGCATAATCGACAATGCGACTAAGTCATTATAAAGGTCGTCTCTGTCCTCTTTGTATATGAAAATGTATAAAATAGTCTTGCAAACGAATCGTAATTTTCAACAAATTCTTCCACAACGCTTCTTTCCCTCAGAAGACCATAAATTCTCTTCCTTTCCCTAGTAGTCACGTTCGAGTCTACTTCAATCATGGGTCCACAAGACAAATATCATGGGTTTTGTCTGCTCGGCTTCATTGATCTGCCTTGTCTAGGATGTCTAGAAGGGACTTGGCTTTTAAGTGCGCAGTACATTTGGTCCATTGTGACCCAGTTACTGTTTCTTAGCATTTCACATTTACAGATTACAGCAAGCATTCAAAGGACCTCAGTATTCTCGAGAAATATGTTCTCAATCAACCCTTGATTGACATCGATGTTTCGATTTCGTGTTGGTCTTCGCAATTTGCCAATATTGTTCGTAAATTTTGCTAGATGTGCCTATTTGCCCAAATGACTAATTGTTATATTCTAGCTTTTCAAGCACTCCAGCAATGTCACTTTCCTCAGCTCCTACCACAGTGACTTACAGTGACGACATAAGTAGCGAGCGCACGAAAGCTGGCCTGGAACAACCTGAGGCCTGTCCTGACACTGTAGATCCATCAAGCCCTAGTATTGATACCACACATGATCTGCTAGAAGCCGAGCCACATCCAGCAATCACATCATTTGCTTCTCTCAGGCATCATCTATATCGTCCACGTATGCAGGATACATACCATCCATTATACAGGGCACTCTATACTCTTGACAGGATATCACCTCTTTCCTATAACCCAGAGTCTTCATCGTGGGATCCCTCTTTGATAGACAATTTCACCTTGGAAAACCCACTGAAGAAGACAAAATCACGGAAACGCCGCAAGAGGATGGTAGAGGAGGCAGACCTAACTCTTGATGCTGAGGGACGACCTCGCTGCCTATTTCAAAAAAAGGATAGCGACGGATCAGTTGTTGGACTCTGCAACGCATCCCTCCCGATGGAGAGGGAGGCACTTTCTGCACACTTCCGCCTTAGGCACTCAGAGGAGTTCAGAATGAGCAAAGATGAGTACGAGAGAAATTCAGACAGAGACGATGTAAAAAAAAAAAAAAAAAAAAA
>SGPK01000484.1:0-18644 GCA_004802695.1 Phellinidium pouzarii
CAACGGCGAGGATCCAAGTTCTTTTCTTGATATCCTCTCTTTCCCAGGACTTCGCAACTTTACATTAAAAATGGAAGGCGCTGTGCAGCTTGGACCCGAGAATCAATGGCGGAGAGTAATAGAGTTCTTGCAACGATCAGAGGGTGCTCCTTTAGAAGCTCTTGAGTTGCTTGGGACTCCTTTGAACCCACAAGAATTCATGGAGATTCTTCAAATGACACCCGGATTACGAAAGCTAGTATTTGACGGTATACTTGCTACGGCAGAAATTCTTGATCGGCTCAGTGGTCCTGCTGCTTTAACGCCATCTATCGACTCGGAGTATGAAGTTGTGGACATGAACAGTATCAGGATACCCCTGTGTCCTAAGTTGGAAACGCTAGAGCTTCACAATTACTCGCAGCCCCCACTTGCGCTTGCGGATATGGCCCTTTCTCGTTGTCAGCTCTCGACTACAGCCCAGGCTCGGGTTGGGGGCGAGCTATCGCTCGATGCGCCCTGTTATTCGACGTTAAAAAATCTTATTTTTATTGGGGATGTCTCACCTTCCCCATCCAACAATCCAGCCTTTCAAGCTTGTCGCGATCGCGGTCTCAGGATCATAGAGCGTTGTTGTTCTTTCCAATCCTCACTGGCAATACGCAGTAGTACCTAAAATAGTAAAAGTCGATAATAATGTAATGGCTATTCAAGCGGAACATGATTCAGTGTGACGACGCCTTTGCAAGTTTAAGGCTTCCTCGTGTGTTCGGAATCTGCTCGTTTTATTTGTGCCTATACTATACGCCCCTTAAGAAGCTGTAACTATGCACCTATACGGCGGCATTCCTATATGCTCTCGATGCGTGAAGGCCGCATATGCTGCTCAACAGGTTTTTCAATCCACTTGACTTCAGGATACATATTCCTTGATTATACAGTGGAACCTCCAAGATAGCATACCGATAGACTAGCATAACCTCTATAATATCATCAAAAATGAGTCCACCAAGGTCGGTAGACCCGAAATGGGGTGCCATTTAGCATAGTTGGCAATAAGCATAACTTGGGGTCCACCGAGGTTCCACTGTACATTATACGAATTGTTTATTGTTTCTACCTTCTATTTCTCCATAGCAGATTCAGTGTCTCCATGTAGACTCAAGATACAGAAAGTCTCAAAAGTATCGCACGCGTAACATTTTCCTTTTTCTATTGCTGCTCTCCGACAAAATCTCCCAGCCCCAGATTGATAAATAGAAACATCTTTGTGGGTTTGTCCCAGTCTATCGTTCTTATTTTACGCAGTGATCCTCATCGTTAACCTACGGAAAGCTCATATCTCATGCCGACTAATTTATCGTAAAGGTAGATACTACCCGAGCAGGCCACATACTGTCCGCACCGTAATCTGCAGTCTTCGTACGAGTTGGCTGCACGCTAATGGCTGCCAATAAATATTGGGATGCAGAAATCGAGTGAAACTTGCGCAGGTCTAGTTGATCACCACTCTGTTCATTTCTCTAGTATCGAAACTCGTAACCTAGATCTGCAGAAAAACACAAACTAATTTTTGTCCTTGATTCATGTTCTCACTACAACATGATATACGGAAGATAACGGAAGCTTGAATGACGTCTCACTCGAATGGTCGCAGTAGTGTCGGATTTGAGCTCGGGCTCTGATGTAGTCACATCTATAATTATAGATGTGTCTTTGTCTTCTCCTTTACCTTCAGAAACATCACTAGAAGCTGAGTCCTCCAACGCCGGCGACTCACAATCAAAAATCACAGTCTTCCATTTTTTCTAGAGGATTGGGGAAGACTGTGCTGCGTGCCTCGTCGTGCTTCCCTATTTTTATGATGCAGCCTCCATTTTGTCCTTCCTTCGGTAACGGTGTCTTCGATCTAGCAGCGCCCTTACCCGTGTGCTCAGGAAAGCATCTATCAGATACGGAAAATGTTTTCAAGTTACAGTTTTCTCGCTGGTATTGATTGATGGAGGATTGCAGAGTTGTGGTTTGTTTGAGATTCGAGGCGGAAGCGGGACTGGAACTAGATTTTGTGTACTCGGAGTTGTTCCGCCTTCCTGGAACGTGAGATCTGAGGACGTTGAGAGCGTATGTCTCTATTGACATCGTTACTTGAAAAGGATTCTATGTGTAAAAAAAAAAAGGTGGTGGCCTTCCGAGGTGCTATGAATTAGGTCTTCCCCGAGCAACTCTTAGTCAGATACACGTTCAGTCTCACTCACCAGTGAGTTTGTGCCTTTTTTAAATTTATTTATCACTTTCTTAGTATCGTACTGCTAGCGAGAGATATGCAGGCGAGTTTTTGAGGGAAGAGGTGTTGCAAAAAAAGGCCTTTATAAGATATTGAGCAAGGCTTTGGTAGAGGCCTGATGCAATCTTAGCGTCGAGTAGTATTGTTCCAGATCCTTTAGGAGTTATATAGCACAGTTTGTTTTAAAGCGCCAGCGGTTATTCGTGCAAAGCAGCAGCAAGTCACAACACAACAGATTACAGCCAAGAAAGACGGCCTTAGTGGAAACTTGAAGGAATGGATACGAAGCAATGTTCTAATTTCAAGTTCTGTTGTAGGATTATGTTGAAGAAATTAATCATTCAAGTTGAACATGAAAGAAGGCGTTGGTCAAGCAATCGCTCATTTCACACGCCCATTTCACACGCCCATTTCACACGCCACTCTTGTTTCTCGTTGGTGAATATTATCCCACATTTCAGAGTTTTTGCTTTATGGCTATTCATTCTGTTCTGGCAACATCGAAAGACTGACAGGAACAACTCCGCCGTCTCCGGCTCTTACTAGTACTGTCCGTACTTCTGCATTTGCGATGCAAGCGCTACTGGGCTGCTGTGTGAAACTCAATGGCTTTCCCAGCTCCTGTACTCAAAGGAAGTAACCAGCGCTAAAGCTGGCAGAGGTATCCATATAGTAAGCCGATGCAGATGCTGAAACAGTCTGCTTATAATTATAATTATGTTCATGCAGACGCCCGGCCGCAGATGATGCTCTTAACTCAGCATGGAATTAAAACGGACCGCCCCACCTCATCGAATACTTGAATGTCTACGATTCTTTCTGATGTGGCGCTAATTCGCTATGACTACTATACCATTGCTCTAACGTATATTTTCCCATCACCAACTGTGATTCGTTCATTTAAGTGCTGATTCCTCAAGCTCTGGATGTCTGACTGCTTATTTCACCCGTGTCTATCTGAGCTCTCCACATGGTCTTCGATTACTTATGCCTCCACGATGTCTTACCGGATCAATGATCGCAACTGCCTTCCTAAACAAGCGCCCACCTTGTCCAAAGTGCCTTTAAATATATACCGGCTCACCGCCTCTCCATAGAGTGCACTGCCCAATTAATATTCATGGAACAATCGCACAATACTGATGCGCTCAGGATGGCCTTGAAGACGTCCTGCTCCTGTCATGTGCTTATCGCGCTGCGTGGTGGTAAGGCAGTGCTTGCGTCGGCATTGCTTTCAATATATTTGGATACGATATTGCACCGTGACGCTTCCGTGCACGCTCTATAAAGCGCCGAGAGGCCGAGTCACTGCGTTCACATCCGAACTCACCTCTTATTCGCACCATCCCATCCTTGCAGACTCTTCCTGCGTTACAGGGTCGCTGCGTCCCCATCCATACTTGCATCCTCTCATCCTTGTAGTCTTCCGCGCTCAAAGCTTCTGACGTCACTGCCTCTACTCGATAACAATGTCTAACAAACTCACGAAACCCAAGCCTCAGCAGAACGCCGAAGGAAAGCCACGTCCAGCAACATCGCCGGACGCGCCAAACATCACAGTAGACAATGGTCATAACGATTCAGACGGAGACTCTATCGAACAACTCGGGCAATTCTTTGACGGTCTCGCTGAATGGAAAGATGCTATCTATGAGTGAGTGCGCTGCATGTCGCATATGAATGGTTTCCTGACTCTCACCAATACTCTTAGGCTCGGACCAGAGTTTAATCATATCTACAATAGACTCGATGGCGTCGAAGACAAATACAATGCTGCGCTGGACAGGACGAGCACGATCGCAAACACATTTTTCTACATTTGCGAAGATGTTGTATCCGAGTGCCGAAATATAGCTGATACGTCCCGACCGAGCGAGAAAGAGAAGACACGGGCTGAGGAAAAGATTGGAACTTTGGCTAACAGATGTGATCGGATGGCAGCTGACTGCCAGGAATGTGTGGACAGCTTCCTGCGATTGGGAGACGAGCTAGTTTCGGTGCGTGACATCTTTAAAGTAGTAAGGCTTAGTACCTATCTTTACTGACGCCCCTTATGCCAACTTTAGATACAGGACGAGCTGAACGGGCGCATCATAGTCGTAGAGCGAGAGTTAAAAAAAAAAGAAGCATTCGATAAAAGTCAACAATAGAGCTACTCGTCTCGCACAGGCGGTTTCTCTTGTAGCAGGGGCTTGTGCTGCCCTTGTTGGTGCGTTCTTCTCCTTTGGAACAGCACTTGTTGCTATTCCTCTCGCTATTTCGGTGGTAGCCCCAATCGCAGCATTCTACTTCAAAAACTCTGCTGATCGTACGCGAACCTTCCCCGTATCAAAATGTTCTCATAAATTGACTGTCTCCATTTCTACGCCTATGTAGTCCACACGAAAAAACTTGAACAGCCTTCGAGGGAGCTTCACAATCTGAAGGTCCTGGACGAAGGAATCAATATTGGAAAGGAACGCGTCGAGACAATGGTGAACTGGTGGGATAACATCCGAACGGAAGTGCACGCGCTGCGCAATGAGCTAGTGAATGGTGGTCTGCAGTGGGGTTCGAGTCCCAAGATGAAAACCACCACGAGGCAATGGAAGGAACTCGTGTATCGGCTTAAAAGGCACAGCGAGAATCTTGACGAGGTCAAATCTTATCAGGTGGGTGTCTTGTGCTTAGATTTTTTTACCCGTCTGGGAACAGCCAATTGACCAACATGCTTACTATGGAACACGATATAGTCTAGTAAACAGACCATGTCTAGCCAGAGACGCTCACTCTCAGTAAGCTCAGGCAAGTCATCGCGCTCGAACTCGTCAAAGGTTTCAGTCAACAGTTCCAATTCGCAACGTTACGAAGAAACGAAATCACGTTCTGTTCAAACGCCCGATCGAGAGCGCGAGCGAGGACGCCGGGATGGGCACCATCGGCATGGAGGCAATACGTCGGACAAGAATAAGCTTACTATTGAATGGGGCTAGCATTGCTCATGCTTCTTCTTGCGTTCCTTAACATCTGACAGCGACTTCAGCCGCTGACTCATGGAAAGCCCTTCAAAGCCTTGTGGCATTCGCATCCGAAATACACTCTGCTGTGGGCCAAGTTTTGGCGACCGGCCACGATTGCTGGGCTCTCATTCACACTTCTACACAATGCATTGTTTGGTCTTTTGTGTCGAATCAACGAAATTGAAGGTCATGCAATCTCTTTCGATCCCCCCCCCCTTTACAGCTTACTTCTGTCCATAGATAGTAATGTGCTTCAATGATCCCTCCTTTCATTTCCGCTCTCCCGGACGTCTCTAGGAGAGTATTCCATCAGTGAAAATGTCAATAGGCATATAATACAAGTACATATATACAATTGTCATTTTTTTTCTTGTGATAATCCAAGTGACTGTGTCAAACTCCGATGCGGGCATCAACGTCCTCTTGACCAGTCCTTAAAAGCCTATACAAGTCTGCGACGAGATATAAACTGCCTGCAACTACAACTAGTGCTTCATGGGGTTTCCCATCAGCTCCTGAGCTAGCGTTTTGATTTGCGGCCCATGCAAGCGCGAGTTTCAGCTCGGATTCACCATCCTCAGCTTTTTCGATCGACTTGTTTGGAGGCGTCCAGATAGTCAGCCTGTTCCGAGTCTCCTCACCCATCGAGTCGTTCACGGATTGTGCAATTTCAGCCATCGCTGACAGAGGGACGGACTTGACCCACGGCAT
The DNA here is from genome assembly GCA_004802695.1 of Phellinidium pouzarii. Taxonomy (NCBI): domain Eukaryota; kingdom Fungi; phylum Basidiomycota; class Agaricomycetes; order Hymenochaetales; family Hymenochaetaceae; genus Phellinidium; species Phellinidium pouzarii. The sequence goes on from SGPK01000484.1 coordinate 5,974, forward strand.
TCCTGCGGGTGGGGAGAAGCGCACGAAGGCCACATTTGTTTTTAAGTCAATCTCTGGGTATTCCAATAGAAGTGGAGCCAGAGAAATGAGAGGTAACAGCACAGATGCAGGTGTCTTGGGTGGGCTATGCGATAGTGCGAGAATATACGTAAGGCTGATTGACCGTTTCTTCTCCTTTGAGCGAAGAGAGGATAGGAGGCCAACAATATAGGACATGAGCGTTTGTGATGCAGCCGGATTATGTGCACCGTCTGCAAGTATAGAAATCGGATTAAATTTAATTACTCGCAATGAGGAACTTGTAGACAGATCAGGAGAATGGACATGGAAAGAGAGTCTCCCGGGCCACAAACAACCCAGCACAGCTTCGCGCAGTGCCTTTTCGCCTACGCCACCAAGTATTACCGAAAAGTAATTGTCCTGCTGGGCGTCAGCAAAGTATAGGGAATTGAAGAGGGCGATAGCAGTTCCAAGATTTTCTAGCTGATGATCACCGTGAAGAGGTAGCAGAAGCTTGTATGTCATTTCGAGAAAGTAAACTTCTACTGGCCGAGGCGGAGGTGGGGAGAATGGATTTAAAGAAAACGGTGTTGGGGGAGGGCCATCAATCTCTTCATCCCATTTTCTGTCAGTCGCGGTAGGCGCGAGAATCAAATGCGCACGACAAGATCTTGCAACAGTCCTGACAACGTCTTCCACGCCATGCTGCTTTTGCGGTGCAAGCACAACAGGTCGGCTCCGCCTAATTATACCGGCCTTTTCTCGTGCAATATCCTCAATAGTCGATCCCAGAATCGCTTGGTGGTCTAGGTCGATGGATGTGATGATGGAAGCGACAATACAGCTATCCAGAATGATGTTTGTTGCATCGAGCCTTCCACCCATCCCAACCTCGCATATGACGACGTCCACTTTCGCGCGCTCAAAAATCAGCAGGGCAGTGAGCGTCAGTACCTCGAAGCTGCTCGCGTGAATGTTCTGCTCTTCGTTAACCGTCCGCACCTCAGTGATTACCGTCTCAAAATGATAGTCTTGGATAGGTGAATCATTAATTGAGATGCTGTCAGACACTGTGATTAGGTGAGGACTAGTGAAGCGTCCGACAGATATCCCTGGTGCGAGAAAAATCCGAGTGAGCAAAGCTGAGACACTACCTTTGCCATTGGTACCAGCGATATGTACAGTTGGTCGAGTGTATTTCTCAAAACGGGCCGCAAGTTCTTCGATATGCTGTAAGGTGAGCTCTACAGACATCGTGAGTAGAACCACTGGTGGTAATTGTGGATGTGTCTCACTTTCAATTTCAATTCATGCAACGGATAAAGTTTGCGTCGATCATTGATATTCCCATCTTGCTTCAAGTTCACGTTTTTCTACCATTACCACTCTATGCTATGGTTTACATCCAGTTTCAATACTGGACGACTTCCCAGATACAACTGACAACGCGTGATTCTTTGGCTGAGTCTTCGAAATTCAGGTGCCCAGAAGCCATCAGGAAAAATTTCAATGTCTATATAGTACTAATTAGTTTGCATAGTTCCATAAGTTCCTTCGTTAGTCCCCTTTTAGTGAGCACTAAATAGTTATTAGAATAATCATGCTTACGCTGCCTTAGTAATGTTTAGTCAGCCATGTACTGTGCTCAGTCAGCACATCAGTCAGTGTATCAGTCAGCATGGTTAAATAGGATTAGTAAGGACAAATCCCTGTAGTATATAAAGTGGCTTGTATGCCCCTGTAAAGAGCAAGCGTTCTACTCTCACTCTGTGTGTGATCTCTCTGTGGATTATCCCAGCGCTGCGTGCCTTGCTCGCATCAGATATACTGCGTGTATTCTGATAGGTTATGAGCCCCGAGCTCTAATCTGGGAAATCTCTGCTTACTCTGTGTATGCAAACTCGATCTAACGCTTCACTCATAAACTCGTTCAACTCTGTGTTACATCCTGACAACAATCTATTCTTCGTGCCCTACCAAACATACCATCGTCGACAAGTTCACCATACACTTCTCAACCGGCATAACAACAAACGTCAGCACCCACTCCGTGTCGACCAAGCTCTTCAAGATCTCCAGTATCTCTTTCCATCTGCTACTGTTCACGCTCGCAACAAACTCGATATGTCAGTTGACGTCGCCAAGACCTTTGCCAACGTTCCCAAGTTCGCTGAAGATGGTAGCAACTACACCATTTTCTCTATGCGTATTACCCTTGCAATAAGGGCGGCTAAGGGTAGCTTTGCGCTCACGCGTGTTCCAAATCCTGTGCAACAGGATGAGGTAGAAAAAGATGAGCAACTCCTTAACGCTATTGTTAGTTTGCTGCCGGATAAAGTTTTCAGGAAGTTCTTGAAAAAGGACAAGACCTTCGTTATGCTCGAGGCATTGAAGGCTCACTACGACATCAAGTCGACGGCATCCGTTGCCATTACTGAAGCACACCTCTTCATGATCGAATGCAAGAACGATAAGCATTTTGACAAGACACTCGACGAGATCGAGCAGACAAAGGAGCGACTCGACGACCTCGGTCATGCGATTAACGACGCTTCCTACATCTCAGCCATCGTCAAGGCTACGCCTAAAGCTTTTCAATCCATTATCGACTCTTCCACCAACGCCATCGACACTTACAACCTCATCAACCCAGTGGCGCCAAGAAGGCTCACCCCCACCATGTTGCTCACAGCTCTTCGTGAAGGCCATTCGAAGCATAACTTGCTGAACCCGGTAAAGAAATCCGAGCAGGCTAACTATGCTAACAACAATAGTAACAGTGGGAAAGAAGGAGGATCAGGTCGAGGCGGCGGACGTGGTCGCGGTCGTGGACGAGGTGGCAGAGGCGGTCGAGGTCGAGGTAGTAACCAAGGCAGTGCGTACAGCGAACGCAAGTGTTACAATTGTGGCGGAAAAGGCCATTACTCGAAAATGTGCCCTTCACCTAAGCGCGATCAAGCCAACGAGGCTACGACAGATGCGAAGGGCAAGGAGGAGGACAAAAAGAAGAAAGACGACAAATCCAAAGACACCAAACCACAGCAGCAGCAGCAACAAGTGCAGTCGGCATTCATTGAAGAAATCACCGATGAAACGGCATGGTCAGCTCAGACGGATCAGCATATTCGCATCGACGCTTTCGACTCTGGCGCTTCACTCCATCTCACACCTGAGAAGGAGCGACTACTCAATATCAGATCTTGCGACCCAGTATCGATTCGTGCCGCTAATGGTTCAACATTCCAAGCGAATCTTGAGGGAGAACTCAATCTGGTAATCCCAAATGGCAACAACCGAAGCGTCATCCCACTCCGAAACGTCAAATATGCGCCAGCTATGCACTCTACCCTTATTTCTATTTCGAAATTAGATGCTGACGGTTATAAAGTTTTAATTGGCAACAACCGTCTCACTATTTCGTCACCGTCTGGCAAGTTTTTAGGATCGATCGAACGTTTCAACGATATATATGCAACTCGCTGGCATGGTCATTGTGCATCACTCGCTGACACAGCTTTCTCTGCGGAGAAATTATCCCTATCCGACATCCACAGGCGTCTCGGTCACGTCAATTATGGTTATTTGCGGAAGATGATTAGGGATGGCAAGCTGGTTGGTATGGCATTAGATGAGACGAGGTCAGAAGAAGAAGAATGTGTACCCTGCGTACTTGCGAAAATTCGGCGTACTCCCATTCCCCATCAACGACAATCCGAACTTGCTACAGCATTTGGCAACTGTTTTCATATGGATATTTGGGGACCAGCTAAGGTGCGCGCCAGTGGACATGGATTGTATGCACTCACTATTGTCGATGATGCCACGCGCTGGCTGCAAATGTCAGTTATGCAGCGCAAAAGCGATTCGTTTGCTCGCTATGTTGCCTGGCAAACGTTCCTCAAAACGAATTTCGGCATCACAATTAAACAACTGCAATCTGACAACGATGGCGCTTTCTTATCGAGCGAATTCAAGTCATACCTAGAATCAATGGGTACCGAGCAGCGCCTAACTGTTCATGACACACCACAGCAGAATGGAGTTGCCGAGCGTACGCATGGGACGATTTTTAATGCCATAAGGGCAAACATGAATAATTCCGCTCTTCCTACATGGTTGTGGGGAGAGTGCCTAGGATACGTCACCTTCATTTATAATCGAACACCTAATGCCACACTCAATTATCGTTCACCTTATGAAGCACGATTCGGACAGATACCCGATCTATCCGATATCTACCAGTTTGGGCAACCTTGCGTTGTACGCCTCGAGACGGCTCCTAAACTCGGCGATTGTGGCACTATGTGCAGGTGGCTAGGCCCAGATGAAAAGTCAAATGGACATCGCATCTATCATCCAACTCAGCACAAAATTTCAATCGAGTGAAACATTGTCATGCTGAAACCGCAGACTCCCGACGTTCAGGAGGAGAAAGAATGCATTGACATTGGTCCAGATAGCGAGAACGTCGAAAATCTGCAGCAACAGACAAATCTACCATCAGTACCTGATGAGCGCGTACCAACTCCAGAACCAACAACTCGCCCTAAGCGAAATCGAAAACTTACGCGACGCGCCAAGGGACTCGAGCTCATGGATAAAGATCCTGACGATCAGCCAGCTGAAGAAGAAGCCAATGAGGTCAATCATGTTGAAGCAATGCTAGCTTCAGGAGGAGACCCACTTGACGATCCAACGACAATCTCACAGCTCGGCAAGCGCGCCGATGGAGACTATTGGTGGTCAGCAATGCATGAGGAAGTGCGCATTCTGGAGAAGCGTGGAACCTGGGAATATGCGTACCCTCCACCAAATTCAAACATCATTGAGTCAAAATTTGTCTTCAGAACCAAACGAAATGCTGACGGCTCCATTGAGAAGTACAAAGCGCGACTTGTCGCTAGAGGCTTTACACAGGTTGATGGCGTTGATTATTACTCAGACGACACCTTCGCCCCAGTAACCCGGCTATCATCAGTTCGTTCTATTTTGTCATATGCTGCCGCCAACAACTGGGAAATTCACCAAATCGACATTAAATTGGCATACCTGTACGGCGAACTCGAAGACGATGAAACAATCTTTATGCGCCCACCTCAGCACTATGAACTTGACGGCATTCAGCCAGGCCAGGTACTACGACTTCGGAAAGCACTCTATGGGCTTAAGCAGGCAGGACGACGTTGGTATCAAGTCCTAGTCAATACGCTCACCAATGCCGGCATGACACGTTCCGATTACGACAATGCTGTCTTTTATCGACACCATCCTAATGGCAATATCAGTATCCTATTTTCGCATGTCGATGATTTAACGTTAATTTCGAATGAGACCTCTCGAATTAGAATGCTGAAGGATAAAATTGGTGCGCAAGTGGAGTACACGGATGGGGGGGAGATAAATTGGTTACTTGGCGTGGAAATCAAGCGGGATCACACAAAGTGCACCATTATGATGCGTCAATTCTCTTATCTTGAAACTATTCTAACTCGCTACGGTTTCAAAGATGCACGCCCAACCAATACACCCATGGACCCACACTTGCGGCTCAGCATCGAGCAATGCCCAACAACAAATGATGAAATTGCTGAAATGAGCAAACGACCCTACGCAGCGGCTGTAGGGGCCCTTCGCTATGCTGCCGATGTTACTCGGCCGGATATAGCATATGCGGTCGGTCAACTTGCTAGGTACTTGCGAAACCCCGACTTTACGCATTGGACTGCTTGTAAGCACGTCTACCAGTATCTACGCTCGACGAAGGAAAACTGGTTAGTTTTGGGGGGGAAATGGTTATGGCTTAATTGGTTATTTGGATGCAGACGGAATGAGCACGGAAGGACGACATGCAATATCTGGATATGTTTTCAAACTATTCGGATCGGCAATATCTTGGTCATCGAAGCGACAGACACTCGTAGTCTTGTCCACTACCGAAGCCGAATACGTCGCCCTCACTCACGCTGCTCGCGAGGCTATATGGTTACACGCATTACTCAGTCAAGTCTTCAAACTCGAATCTTTACCCGTCAAAATCCACTGCGACAATCAGTCAGCTATTGCACTATCAGCAGAAAACCGTTTTCATGCGCGCACAAAGCATATCGACATCCAGTATCACTTCATACGTCAATGCGTTGCAGATGGAAAGATTCTTGTACCCTATGTGCCTACTGACGATCAGGAGGCGGATATCTTCACTAAAGCATTACCACCGATTAAAGTCAAACGCTTCACTGACAGACTTGGGTTGCGCGTTTGAGGAGGAGTATTAGAATAATCATGCTTACGCTGCCTTAGTAATGTTTAGTCAGCCATGTACTGTGCTCAGTCAGCACATCAGTCAGTGTATCAGTCAGCATGGTTAAATAGGATTAGTAAGGACAAATCCCTGTAGTATATGAAGTGGCTTGTATGCCCCTGTAAAGAGCAAGCATTCTACTCTCACTCTGTGTGTGATCTCTCTGTGGATTATCCCAGCGCTGCGTGCCTTGCTCGCATCAGATATACTGCGTGTATTCTGATAATAGTTGCGTGTCAGAACTATACAGTACTAAGGGGCACTATGTAGTCAGCATAGTTTTGATCTATACAGCCTAAAGTGAATATATAGGCCTTTTAGTCAATGTCTACAGCTCCTAGTAGTAAATTCTGAAAATGATGCAGGCTTTTGTTCAATGGACAGCACAATGTAAAGCAGGCAGAGCGGAAAATCACATCAAATCAAACGGTGTAATATTTGTTGAATACTGTATCACTCTTCCATATGGTAAACACTAAATTTCATCTTCAGTTTCATAACCTAGTGTTACAATTTCCTTACCTTATCCCATCACATCCCCCCGCTTATCTATCCATCTCATCACATCACTCCGCTTATCTATCCATCTCATCTCATCACTCCGCTTACTTCAACAGTAGCCCCTGTATCACCTGATCACTTGTTCCACCAAGTTCCATACCCTTCTATGCTGACTGATGCTCATCCTTCGCTCAGTCATCCTTTCCATCACTTTCCATCTCTTTCTACCCCTATGTACCAGTAGTATATAAGGCATGTACTCGGAGCCCTAAGCCCCAAGCTTGAGCTCTTCGTTCTCATAGCCAAACACCTTGTCACCTAGTCCACCAGTGTGCTCATTGAGCCTCACCAGTACCAATCGATCCTCTCAGGCCCTAACTCGGCTCTCAGCTTACTCGTCACTCTGTTCTTACTCGTTACCTCGTCACTGTTACAGCCTTTGGCTTAACACTAGCTCAAGCTTACCTACCTGCCGACGNTTTTTACGTCTAGGCAACCCAACTCACCACGGCCCAATTACCAGCACCAACTACTAGACCAACTCGACGTTCCACTTGGAACCACCAGTACAAAGTCTTTGAAGACACAACCAGGGGAGAAACTCGATACTACTCCTGGGAACAGACACAACCGAATCAANCCCCCCCACTGGTTCTACCTCACCAACGACCCAGAAGACGCTGCAATCCACTTTGAGATAGCCGTCCCCAACTACCGTGAAATTTTTGAAGAAACCCGTACACCTAACCCGTCTCCCATCCAACCGACCATCGAACTTCCCACCCCACCAGTTTCCAACATCCAGCAACGACAACCTCAGTCTACACCTCTCCTACACTCCCCATCCACTAGCACCACGCCATCCCACATCCCTCTTTCCCCTCAACCAGCACCCACTTCACTAGCCAACATGTCCACCCCAACCCCCACAGGAGAGGCCCGCCTCAGCAAACCCAACAACTTTGATGGCGATAAAAGCTATGCCCACCGCTTCCTATCCAGTTGCCAGGCCTACCTCTCACTCAATGAGCAGGTCTACAACACGGACAAAAGCAAAATCATCTTCGTCCTCTCCTTTATGCAAGAGAAAGCTGCGGGGGACTGGGCCACCAACCGCACCACCGTTGCCCTTGCCCCAAATCCCACTACCAACACACCTACTGGTTTTGGTACTTGGGTCGACTTCCTCAATGATTTCAGGAACACATTCATCACCACGGATGACAGTGCCGATGCCAGACGCCAACTCCTGAATATCAAGCAGACAGGCACAGCCGATGACTACAACACTCAGTTCAGATCCCTGGTCACCCGCTCCAATATATCAGACAAAAATGCGCTATCCGAAATGTACCAGCAAGGTCTCACCCGTGGCCTCATACAACGCATCTATGCGAGAGACAAACTTCCCGACACCATGGAGGAATGGTACCAAGCAGCATCTCGGGCTGACAATCTTTACCGCCGACTCCAGGCCCTCAATGCCACCGGCACCACCACAACACCCTCCACACCACGTTCTACCCGCTTCAAAAACCTTTTTTCCACCACCACTTCCTCCTCCCCCACACCTACCAACTCACCCAACCGCCCCAAGAAGCTGACACCAGAAGAACGTGAGAAATGCATGAAGGAAGGACGTTGCCTAGCCTGTCGGGAAGTCGGACATAATGCTCGGGACTGCACCAAATACAAAGCCCGCACACCAACCACCATCCGCCAAGTCGCTCCTGACCCAGTACCTACAACTCCAGCACCTGCGACAGCCGAACCCGCAAAACCCACCTCAAAGGCTGAAATCATCGCCCACATCCGCTCCCTGCTGCAGAATGCAGGCGATAATGTTGCGGAAGAAGTCCTGATGGAGCTAGACAATACGGATTTTTGAAACGGAGGATCAGAAAGGCGCTGAGCCCTCCCATTACCATATCACCTGTACTTGTATCTGATTCGTCAAAACCTACAATGCGAATTCCTGTTCAAGTTAAAGTTTATGGTCAAACCATCTTAAGCAATGCCCTCATCGACTCTGGAGCAGAAGGCAAATTCATCGACTCAAAATTCGTTGCTAAACACCGTATCCCGGTTCGAAAACTTGTCAAACCCATCCCTGTCCACAACGTTGATGGCACCCCTAACCAAAACGGCACCATCACACATTACACACTTCGCCCCCTATTATTCGGAAACAAGCTCACCATGGCATTCCTCCTGGTCACTTCACTCGGAAAGGAAGACATCATCCTGGGTCTACCTTGGCTTAAACAGCGCAACCCCTTAATCAATTGGAAAGAAGGAACAATTTCTATTAGGCGAACCACTACAGCAACCTCCTTGGCCCAGCGCACCACCAAAACCATTAAACCACTCAAGGATTCAATACCGGCCCATTACCACAACTTCATCCACCTATTCGAAAAGAAGGCAGCGGAACGATTCCCCATTGAACGACCATATGACCATGCCATTGATCTCAAACCTGACTTTGTACCTCGTGACTGCAAACTCTACTCCATGACACCAAAGGAAGAACTTGCTCTAGACGAATTCCTCACCAAAAACCTACGCAAAGGATACATTCGCCCATCCAAATCACCCATGGCATCCCCTTTCTTCTTCATTGGTAAAAAAGACAACACTCTTCGACCTTGCCAGGACTACCGTGCACTCAATGAAGGAACCATCAAAAATGCATACCCTCTCCCCCTCATTGGCGATTTCATGGACAAGCTCAGAGGGGCCAAGTACTTCACCAAGTTGGACCTATGATCAGGATACAACAACATCCGCATCAAAGAAGGGGATCAATATAAAGCTGCATTCAAAACTATCCGCGGTCTTTTTGAACCCACCGTCATGTTCTTCGGCCTATGCAACTCCCCAGCCACCTTCCAAATGTTCATGAACGACATCTTTCGTATCATCATCACTGAAGAAGCCATCCTTATCTACATGGACGACATCCTCATTTTCTCAGATAACCTGGAAGACCTCCGTCGCAAAACCAATCGTGTCCTCAAAATTCTACAAGACAACGATTTGTTCCTAAAACCGGAGAAATGCGTATTTGAAGTTCAAGAAGTTGAATTCTTAGGCATGATCATACGCCCTGATAACATTCACATGGACCCCATCAAACTTGCCGGTATTCAGCAATGGCCGGAACCTCATACTGTCAAACAACTCCGTAGCTTCCTGGGTTTTTGCAACTTCTATCGCCGCTTCATCCCCAATTACTCCAGCATCGCCTATCCCCTTAATGAACTCACTCGCACCAACGAACCCTGGAAATGGAACGAACTTCGTACCAACGCATTCATCACCCTCAAAAACCTCTTCTCCTCACAACCGGCCCTGCTCATCCCCGACAAAACTAAACCATTCATCCTTGAAACCGATGCATCCAAGGTCGCCTCAGGAGCCGTCCTGTACCAAGCAAATTCCAATGGCGACCTCCAACCATGCGGATTCATATCCGAAGCATTTGGACCTGCACAACAACGATATGAAGTATACGACTGAGAACTACTTGGCATTATCCGAGGCCTTACTGCATGGCGACACTACCTCTTAGGTGCTCCCCATACCACGATCATCTGGTGTGACCACAAGAACCTATCCTACTTCCGAGCAGCCCGCCGCCTCACCCCTCGCCAATCCCGCTGGAACCTCTTCTTATCCCAATTTGACATCTCCATTACCCATAAACCCGGCAAAGACATCCCTGGTGCCGACTCCCTATCTCGACAACCCGACTATGGCACAGAACCAGATGAAGAACGAACTCTCCTCCCCAACACCCTATTCATTGGCAGAATTGATGTTGACCTACACAACCGCATCAAAGAATCCCAAGCCACTGATCAACTCGCCAACACCATCCTTCGTGCTAAAACCCTCAATATCCCCTCCCCTTTCAAATTCTCCCTTGATGACTGGACCACAGACTCTGACCTTCTCCTCTTTCGCAAACGCATTTACATTCCCGACAATAAAGACCTTAAACAACAAATCCTTCACCTTTTCCATGAGCTCCCTTCCTTCGGCCACCCAGGCATATTCAAAACCACTTCCCTTATTCGTCAACACTATTGGTGGCCTGGCCTTACTATTTTTGTAAAAAACTTTATCAATGGCTGCGCCGCCTGCCAACAAATGAAAATTAATACCCACCCCACTACTCCCCCTCTCACCCCTATACCCGCCGATCCCTCCRCCTTACCTTTCCAATCTGTTTCCATTGACTTCATCACCGATTTACCTTTGTCCAACTCTTTTGACTCCCTTATGGTCATTGTAGACCACGACTCATCCAAAGGCATCGTCTTATGCCCCTGCAACAAAACCATTGACGCCCTTGGCACTGCACTCCTCTACCATCAAAAYGTCTACCGCCGCTTTGGACTCCCCAAACGCATYATCTCCGACCGAGGCCCTCAATTCGCATCACACATGTTCCAAACCCTCTGCTCTCGCCTAGGCATCAAATCCAAACTCTCCACCGCCTATCACCCACAAACTGATGGACAAACGGAACGAGCCAACCAAGAAATCGAGGCTTATCTGCGCATTTATTGCGGTACTGCACCAAATACTTGGGTTGAATCCATCCCTGACCTCGAATTTTCTCACAACCTCCAAACCCACTCCGTCACTAAAACCTCCCCATTCAATATCATCCTCGGCTATAACCCTATCCCCATTCCACCTGCCATTGAACCCACTAATCTCCCATCTTTATCCGAACGACTCCGTCTCCTCACCACTATCCGAAAAGAAGCACTAGCTGCTCATGACTTAGCCCGACTCCACATGGCTCGCCACACTTCTCGCAACTTTATCCCATTCAAACTAGGCGACAAAGTCTGGCTAGAAGCCACCCATCTGCATTTCCCCAATCGATCCCGCAAACTATCCCCTAAACGGGAAGGACCATTCACCATCGAACAAGTCCTTTCCCCTCTCAACTACCGCCTCACCCTCCCAAAAGCTTGGTGAATTCATCCAGTCTTCCATGCTTCCCTTCTTACCCCATTCGCTGAAACCGACTCTCACGGCCCATCATTCACTCAACCGCCGCCAGACCTTATCGATGGCCACGAAGAATTTGAAATCGAAGCCATCGTCTCCCACAGTGGGAATGGAAAGCGGCGCAAATACCTCATCAAATGGAAAGGCTACCCGTCATCGGCAAATGAATGGCTCAAAGAAGCTGACTTTGAAAATGCCCCTGAAATCCTCAATGACTATAAAACCCTGCACTTCCTCTAATCATTCCCTCACCACTCCCTCACACTCCAAACCACAAAAACCCACANCCCCCTCTTCCTTACTACACTATGCCTTCCCAACGCTCTAACCCTCGCATTCCCCACTCCTACTCCCCCTACCCTCATCATCACCCGGCCAATATCAACCACCTACATGACATACTCAATGACCCTGACCTACGCCCTGCCATCGACAACCTCATTGACCAACCCGAAAACCAGGCCATCCAAATACCCCTGTACATCCACGACACCTTACTGTTCAACATCCATGCGCTCCGTCAACAAAGGCGAATCCTCGCAAATATTATTGATACTCACTCCGCCAGCCTCCGAGCTTTCCGTTCAATGATGGCCCAAAATCATCGATCGGAACAGCTCCACAATGACCAAAGCTGATTCTTCCTCAATGCGGCACTACGCCATGGAGCAGCTGACGTTCTTTCTCAATTCTTCGAGGACGTCCCCACTGACATCAGCTCGGACAGCTCTNCCCCCTCCTATCGCTATCCCCAACCCGGAGACATATCCATCTGGTTCACCAGAAAATCCAATCTCCATTGTTGATGACTCAGAGGACCAATTCATTGAAGTATCGG
>SGPK01000485.1:0-18592 GCA_004802695.1 Phellinidium pouzarii
GAAGACGGCGAAGACGAGGACAACGACACTGTGCGCGCGCACGCAGGGCGGAGAAGAATGCGCGAGACATCCTCTAGGAGATCTCGTTTTTATGGGGTTTTCTGGTGAGAAGGGAGGCTTCTTTTGTAAATTGTCGTTTGCGCCCAAGGAATATTGGAATATTGTGCAGCGCTCGCGTGGGAAGGCTCTTCCGGGTTCATCCGGTCGTCTCTCAAGCTTTACATTTCATATTATTACTGGATGCAAACTTGGTAACCCAGACCTCCCAGAATTAAAATTCCGGGCTCTCTACATTCAAAAGAAAAACGAGACAGGATGACAGTGTAGTCGCTATTTACATCCGGTACAGAGTATAGCATAGAACAGCTCACTCATCCTTTTTGCCAACCTTCTTCTCCGCTTCGTCGATCGCCGCCTTGTCTGTCTGAGGATCACCGCCAGCACCTATTTTTTTTATAAAGACCATATGAGCCATGCAGTCGAATGATACGATGGAAGTCGCGGAAAGAACTTAAAAATAATATACGAGAGAATGAACTCACCACCGAACATGCTGGGACCGATCTTGAAGGGCCGCTTGAGGTCGCCCTCAGCAGGCTTTCCGAAGATGTAAATTGCGACGGGCTTCGCGTCATACAGACTCTTGAGACCCATGAGACCCTGAATGAAGAGCGGCTGCGTGAACTTCATGTAGACGTGCAGGAAGCCCATCATGGCCAAGCCCATGTATACGCTGCGGACCTAGAGTAGGGTGCATGCAAATGAAAATGAGAAGCGCGAATAATAAATCTGGGTTGTATCACTCTTTAGGCGTGACATACCAGCTTGGAGACCTCCCCGAGGTCGTAGTCCCGAACGGTAGTTGTCACAAGGTTACCAGATGGCTCTTGCGACTAAATTGAGTATGAGTGACCTCATTGTGGTACGCCAATGAGTAATAATCTACCATGGGGCTTGCAGGCTCGACTATACACGTCCAACGTCAGTTTCTTCGTACACGACGCACATCTGAATAGATACACATACCATATTTGAGCACCGTCTGGTCGTTTTTCTGTTTGATCTATAGCAAGAAAGGACAATGAAATGCGCTATCAGCCATCCGAAATCACGCGACACGTATGTCCGGTCGCCACTAGACGCGGGACACACACCTTCATTGAGATATAATAATATACGGCGAGTACAATAAGCTGAACCGAGACATACCCCACGCGGACGTAGGTGAGAACCTCGGGGTCTTCAAAGTTAATTTTGCGCGCAACTGTACAGATAAAACAGCTCCTCTGGTCAATAGTCTTGCCATTGACAAAGAAGATAGGAATACTGACGCTGCATAGCGCCCAGCGAGATGACGAGATTCTGTATGGCTGTGCTCATCTTTACCGTAGGAGAAAAGAGAAAAAGGGTATGAAGCTGTAGTAAGGTAAGTAGCTGCGGCACAAGGCTCGGACATAGGACACGTACGTACCCNAAAAAAAAAAAAAGACCCGCGCGTGACTTGATTACATCACGCTGACTCTATTCCGTAAGCAACTGCCAATAAAAAATAATTAATTAATCTGAAGGCATCCACAGGGGGAATATTTCGGGTCGCGATTTTTCGGATGAAATTCTTAAGCCAGACAATTTGTTTGAGAAGACAACACGACTGAAATAATCCCTATTAATATTATGCGGTCGTACAATGCCTTATTATTATTGCTCATTGCTAAAGTTTCAGGCGATTAATATTATTTGGATATTTGAATATTTGGGACCCGAGACTCGCACCCGCGCTACGCAATGACGTCAGCTTCAGCGCCTGCCTCTTATAGCACCACGCGTCAACTTCATCCACTCCGCGCTGAAACAGCCTCGTTCATTCCACTCTCCCCACCGCTAGCAGAACCAGAATGCACAACGACGGCGCTACCGTGTCGCGTGCGACGTCCGTCTCTCGCACTAGCAAGCATTCCAACATGAGCAGAAACCAGTCTCTCATCAAGAAGAGCATCGCGCCCAACGATCTTCGCCCCTCAGACATCCTCATCGAGCGTTTCGTCGCATGGAAAGCCATCGTCAAGCAGCTCATCGCCTACTTTGAGGGCATCGCCGACATTGAGAGCAACATTGCCCGCGAACTCACCAAACTAGGTGCCGTCATCCAGGTCCCGTTCAGAACAGGAAACCAGTTTCTGGGTGAAGGCGGTATTCAGGTGAGTCTCACTCGGTTTCTCTTCCTGTAATTACATCTAATACGTGTTTTCTCTCTCTCCAGGACGTCTACTTTGGTGTCCGCGATAGGACGCGTGCCATCGCTGATCAACATGCCAATCTGGGCAAGACGATCGACAGTTCCATCGTTCAGCACCTCCAGAAATTGCGTACTGAAATAAAGGCTCACATTAAGGTCGGTAATCGTATACAACGCAATGATACTAGGCTGATCGTATCCATATCAGAATGTCCAAAACGACACGGGCAAGCTAGCAACAAGTGTTGCTAAAGAACGTGAACTGTCGACAAGATTTGTCGCTGAACTGTCCAAGAACATCGCAGTCTTCAAGAACACACCTATGACAATTTCTTCCAAAGACGATCCGTGAGTACTTTATCTTACTCTACTTTTCTGCATGCCAATATTTTCGACTAAGGTTCGTGGCAAACATTGCCGTCGCGCGTCAATTGCAGAAGCAAGTCCACGAGGAAAATGCACTGCAAAAGTCTATCATAATCATGCAACAGAATTCCGCACATTTTGAAGAGGGAATTGTGCGCGCTGTACAATCGGCTTGGCAGACGTACGATGAATGGCAGTCACGCATGAACAACTCCGTGCAAGATGTGTGGCGTGGTCTCGCCACGCAGATGGCTTCTCTTGCTCCTGATCGTGAATGGATCGCGTTTTCTGCTCGATCCGACCACCTCATCGATCCGGAGACACCCCTTCGCAACCCCGAGACTATTCAGTACCCTAGCAAAGAAGATCCATCCGTCATACCTGTGCATAGCGGCTTCCTTGAGCGCAAAAAGCGCTTTACACGCACATACCGCGAAGCATACTACGTCCTTTCTCCTGCAGGGTACTTGCATGAATACGCATCCTCAGACCCGACGTCGAAGCCTATGCCCATCTTCTCCGTCTTCCTTCCTGCCTGCACGCTCGGCCCGCCATCGTCATCACACGGTGGAGGAAAGTCGCACAAGTTCCATATCGAGGCCCGTAAGGATGGAACGGGCGCTTCTACAGGTGGACTACGCCTTCCTGGCCGTTCATCGCACGCGTACACTTTCCGCGCGCGCAGCCACGACGACATGATGGAGTGGTGGAACGACATCCGCATGCTTTGCGCACGCTACCTTGTGGCAAGCGAACAGATGGAACGCAGCGGTCCTGTAGAGGCTGCCGTACGTGCCGCAGGCTACATCAGTGAGGAAGAGGAGGAGGAGGAGGAAGGCTCCAGCGTCGAGGAGGAGGTTGAAGACGATGGAGACTTGTATCTGCCTGCTCAGGAGGGTCCAGCTGATGACGAGCAAGTCCCACCGTCATATTCCCAGCCCCAGAAGGGTGCCGGCCTTGAATTTGGGTCAAATGGTTATCTTGTATGTGTCATAAAATTATTCGAAATGGTCCATCGGCTAACATCACTCCATTCGATGCTGTGTAGTCCGAAAAGAAAGGAGGCGCGCATGCCAACGGCGATGCTAACAAGGACAGCGCAGACGGTGTTGCACGCCGCCCAAGCAAACGCCAGCAGGAGAAAGCACCGGAAGGGCAGTCGCCGCATGTTGCGCAGGACAGTGCCGACGGGGCGCATTCTAGCTCAGGTGCTGGACCCGCGCCTGTCGAAAGTCGGTTCACCGAAGCTATCGAGTGATCTTGGCGTTACGATGATCGACCAGCCATTCCGTACAAGAGGTTCCCCCTCGGACGCTAGGATACCCATTGTTCTTTTATTCGAATCAGCTCATGTTTATATTGGCGTTTCCTCTGCCTGCTATTCTATTCTCTTAATCCTGTTTCCTTGGTAGTTTCCTGCGTGTTTCTCTCATCCTGTACTGTACCAGACGTGTAGTTATGCTTTTCTCGCGTAGCATAAACTTTGCCAATATTAGCGTGGCTTAAACAGCAGTCAGTGCAGGGAGACAATCTCGTCTAACGAAGAATGTTGGCCAACATGTGTCTTTACCAATTCAATGACGAAGTCCTGACTGACGCATGTAGAGATCGTCACGTCCATAGCAATCACGTGCCTCAGATTGGGGGACGTGTCTTTAAGAGTGTACGCGTTCTCCTAGCAACTTTGCTGCATCTGTGCTCTGTACAATCTCGTAAAATATAAATTCATAACTTCCAGAGGGAGATTTTTGGAGTGAATCTGGTCACACAAATGACGATCGGTTGCCAAGACAAATATCCAGCGTCGACTTTTGGCAGTGCGCGTTGATCCTGATGATGATCGACGCATCTCGGGGCACAGCTCCAAGGCCACCACAGAATGTAATATTTGAATTCTGCATTTCCCAAATACTTATCGAGCGGCACTCTCGCGCCGAATACGACGATGGTACCTCAGGATCCAAGCGGACAGAGCGCGTATGTACGGAGAAACATTTGGTCCAGGGAATGCTTCTGAATATAGACGTGCCTGTGCCGAGTCTGCAAACATGCAAGTACAGCGGATAGTGATCCGTATGTTGACAGGTATTCGCAACAAAGTAAAAGTATCTTATGTGCTCTGGGCTCCTAAGATTAAATGGGATATCGTCTAGACTTTGATGCATAAAACTATATCCCCCTCCACGTCGTGACTGGAAACATAGAAATCTAAATACCTCAGCTAGCAGTAAATAAGTGGTCTGGATGACTTGAGGTCGTACTGTGTTCATGACGTTTACGGAGACAGAAAAAGGTCGAGGGTGGTCCTTGTGCAGATAGTCGGTGATTGATGTGTGAGCGAATTGACGCCACCGTACGTGTCCAATAGGACCCCATAAACGCACGCTCGCTCAAGGAACTTTGGTCAAATACTCCTGGGGAGAAGTTGAGGGACCACAGAGGAAGTAACACCTCCCGCCGAGGACGAACACATGAACACTTAGACTTCAGCGCGTCCATCAAGAACCGACGTCTTGGGCAAAGCCTCTTGTACATATAAATGATTCCAGAGGAGGAGGCTTTACTCTCCTCTCGTCCCATCTCTCCATCTACAATGAACCAGGAAGACGTGTCTGAGAAGCCCGGTGGCCACAGCGCACAGGTTGCTTACGCCCTCAATGAACGTCGTCGGCAAGCTCTTGCTGAGGTCGACAACGCTCCCTTCTCGTAAGTCCCCCGCCCCCTGTCACGCTAGCTGATAAATAATAGATACAGGCGGTTCCACATGAAGATTATCATCATAACTGGCGTCGGATTTTTCACGGACTCGTGGGTTTCCGCTTGCCTCTTTTTTTGTTCTTGTGTATAGTGCCTGACTTGACGTCTGTCGCTCAGTTATGACATTTTCGCAGTAAGCTCTTTAATCCTGATAACTAAAAGCTGAGCTTTATCTGTATCAGATCAATATCGCGTCAACCATGCTCGGTTATGTCTACGGAAAAAGTCAAGTCCTTTCAGATAATCAGAATTTAGGTGTCAAGGTCGCGGTCCCGGCCGGTACAGTCTTCGGACAGCTCATTTTCGGTTGGCTGGCAGACGTTCTAGGTCGCAAACGCATGTGTGAGTATTGCGGAAAGTGATTCGCCTAGTTCCAGTCACAAATACTGATCTCCCTTGGTGGCAGATGGTGTTGAAATGATTATCATGGTTGTTGCTTGCTTTGGCCAAGCTCTCGCAGGTCAAGCGCACGCTGTGAACATCATTGCTGTCATCGTTGTCTGGAGATTCATTGTGAGATATTTATAATCAGTAGGGATCTATAATTTCATAAATATTTGTCTTGTGATATACTTTAGATGGGGGTCGGGGTCNGGGGGAGATTATCCACTCTCTACGATCATTCCTTCTGAGTTTTCTTCGACAAAGCATCGTGGTCGTCTAATAACGGCGGTCGGTGCGGCGCAAGGATGGGGCGGCTTTGGTAAGTTCTGCGTATGTTGATTCCATATTTTGACCCACCGACCATTCTCAGCTGGTGCCCTCGTCGGACTCATCATCGTCTCTGCCTTCAAGTCATCTCTTCTGAATGACGACCCTACCGACCTCAAGACCTGCGATTTCATGTGGCGCCTTCTTATCGGCCTCGGTGCTGTGCCGGGATCTATCGCGGTTTACTACCGTCTCACGATCCCGGAGACTCCACGATTTACGATGGATATCGAACGCAATGTGCAGCAGGCCAGCAATGACATTGAAAACTTCTTCGCAACCGGCACATTCAAGGTTGACCCTGATGCAGTTATTCAACGCGTCGCTGCGCCGAAAGCCTCCAGACGCGACTTTTGTGCGTACTTCTCGAAATGGGAGAACCTGAAAATCCTCATTGGCGCATGCTGGAGTTGGTTTGCAATTGATGTACGCAAATTTTATTTGATATTATCCTATTCTCTGAGTTCAAGCGAAGTTTATACTCAGATCGCTTTCTATGGTCTTGGTCTCAACACAGCCATCATTCTCACTGCGATTGGCTTCGGTACCCCTTCATCCGACTTTACAGGTACGAACGCGGTGTATCAGAACTTGAAGAACATCTGCATCGGAAATCTCGTACTCACCGTAGCTGGACAAATTCCGGGGGCGTATATGACGGTGTGGCTAGTTGACATCTGGGGACGCAAGCCAATTCAGTTGATGGGTTTCGCAGTGCTCACTGCTCTCTTTGTGATTATGGGGTTTGCATATGAAAAACTCAACGATACCATCGCCGGCACGAAGGTGTTCGTATTCCTTTACTGTCTCTCGAACTTTTTCTCCAATTTTGGCCCGAACGGGACAGTGAGCCTTGTTCCCGGAGAAGCCTTTCCGACACGCTACAGGAGTACTGCCTTCGGTATGGCTGCGGCATCTGGCAAAATCGGTGCCGTCATTTCGCAGGTCGGGTTCGCGCGCCTTAAAGATATCGGCGGCGAAAATAGATTTGTCAAGCACATGTATGCAACTATCTTTTCTGATGAACGAGTCATCACTAATCGCGTATAGTCTTGAGATTTTTGCCCTTTTCATGCTGTCCGGTATTTTCTCGACGATGCTAGAGCCGGAGACAATGGGCCGTACGCTCGAGGACCTCTCAAACGAAGATCAGGATGTCTTCATTGTAGGTATTGCGGGTCAGAAAGACGATGACCAGGGTGATTAGCGAGCGCGGGTTTGGAAAACTTGAAAGCTTTTTTCTCAGTGGTGTCGAGTAAGTTGCGCTGTATCAGTTATGAGCAAACACATATCTAGATAAAACAATCACTAGGTTGATTTGATTTTCCCAATGATTGCGTATTTCAAGGAAGCGGTGCTTTCCATTCTTAATTTTGCGCTTTGCATAGGACGTTTCAACAGAAAGGTAGCACTACTAGCAGGACAGACAATAGCCAAATCCAACAAGAAAGATATGAAGGCTGGCTTCAAAGACAGACAACTAGTTATGTAATGGCGAATATTAATATTAATGCTTCGGGCCGCTCGAGCCCGTTCATTCGTTCATTAATATTGTTCAACATGTAGAAATTCCTTTATTGAGACTTAAATAAAACACTCCCAATGGTCCAGTCACACACGGTTTGCACCTACACCTAGACTCATTGAATCATAAACATAGAACCGGGGAACCTTATTGGATCGGCTGGTTGTGCTTAAAGAATCCGCAGATGAACACGGATATAATGCCTGTATTAAGTAAGTGGATAAACATCATACTGTACATTCCGCGCAGCAGTGACGGCCCAATCAAATTATAAAGGCTTGGTAGAAGCATTGAGTGGAGAGCAGGGGAAAGTACACGATAACTGAAGGTATAGAGCGAAAAGAAAAGATAGAGATAGTATAGGTCCATAAGTCTAAAACATATTCCCGAAAAGACCTTTTGACCGTCGCGATGAGGGTTGAATATCTGTACGCAAACTCGTAAGGCTATTGAGCTTCTTCATGATCTAAAAATCACTTTTAGCGAAATGAAGAAGCTGGTGAAGATGAAGCTAACCTCTTCGAGTTTGTCCTTACGTTCCTGGAGTTCGAGGTGTTCACGAACAATAGGGTTTTCCCTCGCGAAGGCGACGACTTCTTGGCGGTCTTGATTATAATTCAGTCGTGAGTCTATCTGCCGGGGGAACTGGAATTGAAAAGTGCAATCATGGCTTAGTTTTCTGCTCATATTTAATCTGAACGTAAGGCGGACCTCGTAAAAGAAGTGCTCAAGCAGTTCAATATTAATAAACATTGCTGAGGTATATGCCAATTTGTCCGCAACGACATCCAAAAATGCTTCGGGACATAATATATCGTTGGTCCGACCACCTTTACAGCGCTTCGACTTAAGCGTAGAAAGGCGGAGTCTCAGAATATTGACGCGATCGGAATATAGAAGCGCATGTTTGGCTAGAAAAAGGGGATATCAGTAAGGAAATTCAACGATGTCATCGGCGCCCCTCACCGTCTATCATCTGTGCAGGGCTAAACCGATAATGCACCTCTTCCTCAGACTCAGGAGGTGCATCTCCTGCCGGCATCGAGAATTTCCGTGCTCTCTTTTCCTTCTCCTTTTCTTCAACTGTCCGTACATAACCCATCAAACTGTTTAGTCGCCGGCTCCCGCCAATCCTTTGCCGTATTTCCTTCAATTTGTCCTCACACATACTAATTTCTTTCTCGACCACATCTGCAGACTTCGTGCGGCCAAGTTCCCACTCGCGATCGTCAACTTCGATTTCGTACTTGTACGGCTTGATGCAGTTCTCAACTTGGTCAGACGTCACGCCAATGCGATCGCGGAGGATCGAGTGGCCGAACGCAACTAATCGCTCCGCAGCGCGGGGGTGGTGCGTGAATGGCTCACCCGATATGATGGTATCAATCAGCGCACGTAGCCCATCCACTACGCGCAATGTCGTATCGCGTCCGATACCGGACTTCGTCAGCAGCGACGTTGCAGCCTCGAGTTTATAGTGCCAGTACGGTTCTACATTCTCCGGCTTCACCTTCGGGTCTGCGGCGAGGGCGCTGAGCTCCCGTACACGTGCGTCTGAGAAGTATATCTGCTCCATAATTTCCATCACCTTGTTGTTAAGTATCTCCTTGAGTCGTGCACGCAGCTCCGGTCGCGAGAACTGGGATGTATAATCGCGGAAGCGTGCTTTCAGTGTGTCCATTGTTTCAGCGACGTAAGACTCGGCAGTAATCCGCCTGTCGTTGTATTTGACTTTGAACTGATAAGTTGCATCCTCGAGTTCGAGCTGAACTCCGTTCGTGAGACCGTGGAGAGAAGATGCCATAGATGATTCGAGGACGGTCATCAGTCTGTTCTGGAGGGTGCTAGTGCCGACCATCAACGATGAAGATTTGCCAAAGTAGTCCTTGTGAGAAGCAAAATAGTCACTTTCGGCACGCTTTACCAATTGTCCCGCAGTTTCATTATTACTGCTTTTCTTCCCAGATTGTTTGCAAACGACACCAACGTAGCCGAGGTGAAGTGGATATCTATTCCCGGTCAGAATTTGTGCGCCTGCTTCAGGAGGAACCAAATCCATCTTAGTGATGACACCGATGGTACGCATGCCGAGGGGATCAACCTTTCGGCTCGCCCGAAGCGCAGGCGAGTTCGCCAAATCAACATCGGCGGCACACACTGCCAGTATAAGATTTGGTTCCTGGATATAGCGATCACATAAGGTCGCGATCTGCTCCTTGAGCGTCTCCGGTTGGTCCATCGAAGGAATTTGGATGTAGCCAGGAAGGTCGATCAGAGTCAAGTCTGGTACATTTGGGCTGTAAATCCGCAAGTCAATCGGCTCGTTCGAAACGCAATCGCTTGCAGGGACGGCAAGATTCAGATCCGTGAGTGTGCGCTGGATCTGCTTAAAGTCTGAAAATTTCCCGAGACCTAGCGAAGGGAATTCCCCGTACTCCTGGGGTTTCTGGTTTCCAGGAACTGCAGGCGTATGAACAAGAGTCAACTCGATCGGTCGTCGCGTTACCATATTTGTACCCCTATAAAAAATTTAGAAAGCACTAGTAGATTGTTGGGAAAGGAAACTCACTTAGGAAGGAATTCATGACCCACAATGGCCTCCAGAACCGAACTTTTGCCAGAACTTTGAGATCCAATAACCACAATACTAGGGAGTTTCAGAGAATCGCCACGGTCTACGCTGAGCAACATAGTCCTAATCTCTATGAGCCTTCGTGTTAAACCCATGAGCACATTCGGCTGATTTTCTAAGTTCCCCTGTGAGCTTTGTTCGTCGGAGGAATATGACGGCCCAGCAAGCGTGGCAGCCATGAGCGTCGCGACTGCTGCGTCGTCGCCATTTGGAGGTCCACCAGACTTTCCGTTCTCACTACCCTTTCCACCATCACTTTCTTTCCCGCTGTACTTTTCGCGGGATGAGAAGAGATCCTTCAGAAAACCGGGGGTCTCCACGTTCGGGAACTGGACTTCAGACAGACGGGACCGGGCTGCCTTGATTCCATCTGAAGCAGTGTCAAATACATCAGTTGCAGTCTCTTGGACAGAGGTTATCCAACCAGCCGAGGCCTGCTTGAGTTCTGCCGCCACTTCAGCCAATACGACAAACGGGCAGACCAAACCAACAGCGCACCTTCAAATTTATAGTTCGCGTAACCCAGTGCACCAGCACCCACTGTAGCCCCTGCGATAGGTACTCTGAAGGCCCGCACAAGCACTTTCGGGATCGTCGAGTACGACAATGCCCGAACGTGCATTCGACGAAAAGACTGCGAGTAGGACGAATATATACCCTGCCTGGGACGGAGAGGCGAGTAGAACATTGGCGAGAGTTGCCTTGGCGTGCGCGACAGAATTCGAAAGGTGACCATGTCTTCCGTACAATNAAAAAAGCCACTAGAGTTCAGCTACTAACAAAGAGGAAGCAGAGCCGCAAAAGGTAGATGAGCAACTGGAAGTTAGGAGAGTTGTTGCCAAGCTCCGAGTCAGAGTGTACGAGAGAAAATAGCGGTCAGTCAGTGACCACGAGTGACCTTGGTCTGCATCCACGCTTTAATTATGCTATTCACAGTTCAACAAATCGTACTCGATATACTGGCGGCGGCGATGACGAAGTAGCTCACTTGTAGGTTTGAAGCCTTCGGCGCGTCTGTCACGTCTGTCACAACCGTGACTCCCTTCAAAATCTGCAACTTCAAGTTGCGCTTACACAATTACAGTTGGAAAATTTACGCTGTCTGGCAAGTTGCTTCACGTTCAGCAGACGCAGTATCACGGCTCCGACTCCTCGATGTGCTTATCTGTTAAAAATGCATTTCCCGAACACCCGTTCTCGTCGTTGAGCCTACCCCGCCGCGACTCATTGCGGCGATCTGTATCACGCATAGTATAGTTCTCTTCGATTCTCGAGGTGATGTTTCCCTTCCATGCCTATTAGCTTGTGAACATGAGGCGTCAAATCCTACTGTAACCTAAATTAGGCCCGGATTGCACCTATCGTCAAACAAAGGACACCCCGCTTTGTCGGCTTTTTAGTAGAAAATGGCGCAATATGCTACCAAAATACGCTCTAAAACCTGTCTCCATCCAGAAAAGTCTCAGCAATACAAGTCCCAGCAATGTGTAATAGGTTTGCTTCCACGCGCCACGAAATGGGTATGAGTTCCCGCTCGCTCGTAGCTTTGCATTTGACTAACCAGCGATACAGTCCACTTGACTTTGCTTGACTTCTATACCCGGAGCAACTCGAATCGCACCGACTTTTTCCCTTGGAAACACGCATCCCTCTATCCATTATCTGCTTCGAAGACAGGGCCGGCGGGAGCGTCTCTCCTGTACTATTCACAGAAAACAAAGCAATTCTACCATCAGACCAACGTTCTGCAAATGGTTGCGGAAACGTGGATGCGCGAGTCGGAAGAAATTTCTTCGCATTTCTCCCGCTTGGTGGAGCAAGTCGTTGAGAACGGTGCTCATACTTATGAAGAGCAGCAGCAGCAGCCTGAGGTTCTCGAGGCGCCATCCACACCGAGGGTGGGTCTATTAAATTTGTTTTCTAAGCATCTTTCTAACTATTTTTCTAGCCTGGTACTCAGAGTCTTCCAGAGCTGCCCGCAGATTCTTGTCACCTCCCACCGGTCGACATATATTCGTATCCTAAGGAAGAATTTGATCCTCCTTATCTCGAACCAGGACCGAACTCCCTTTCCAACAGGTGGTCCGCATTCTCTTTTACCTCATCTCTATCTCTCAAACATTACTGCAACGAAAACGACATGCAGCTATTAGATAATGCCCTACAACTGCATCTCACCCCGACGGGCAGCTTTGGCCCTGTGCCTAGCGGGCCAGATACAGGAAATTCTCACTATTCGTTCACCCCGTCACTATGTCCTCCGGTACAACCGCTGCTCCCGGACGCGGGCCCACACAGATCATACCCGTGTCCTTATCCGGTAATATAAATTACTAACTTTTTTTTCTGGGTATGCGCATTTTTGGATAATTCATAGCATTTTCTTTCTACATGTTTTTCCTCTATACGGCATATTTATTTTATGATATTCAAGATGGACTACATGTACATCTCTACTCTCCAAAACTATCTAGAGGCTTATACTTCATAATATTACACGTTCCATCCTAAGGGGAATAGCAAAGACAGCAAATGCAAAACGGACACTTATGTAAAAATGGCTAATCAGTTAGATGTACGGTAGGAAGTCAGAAACGTCACTTCCTTCCTCTTGTACAGACTCAGCAGGTTTCGGCAATCTTCCTTCCCATTGCTGTCCGCCATGCCGCTCTTTCTCCCAGACCTTTAACGCGTCCTCGTCCCACGTTTTATCTGACAAGTCACCCTCCTTTAGCAGAAACACTTCGCCCTTGAGGTCAGTGGGCAAGTATTGATTGTGCACCGGGTGTCTATTGTGTTTATCAGTATCGCTGGGCAAAATAAAAATATGATAGCGCATGAAGTATAACAAATAAAGGATAAAACATGGAGAAGTAATATTTGCGATACGCACGCATAATCTGGATTGTACCTATAACCCTCCGCATAACCAAGCTGCGCCATAAGTTTTGTCGGCGCGTTCCGGAGGTGCAATGGCACAGGAAGCGTCATATTCTGCGCCGCGGCAATCTCCGCGCGCTTGTATCCCATGTATGCTCGTGTTGATTTGGGTGCCTCTGAGAGATATGAGACAAGGTGGGCAAGATTGATACGACACTCGGGCATCCCGATAACCTGGCACGCTTGGTACGTCGCCATAGCCTGTAATGCAGTGAATATAAGTCACAAAAGGATGAAGATTCAGAAATGGACATACGAGTGGCAGTGCCTGGGGATCCGCAAGGCCGATGTCTTCGCTCGCACATACCACCATACGGCGCGCGATATACAGCGGGTCCTCACCACCGCTCAGCATGCGCGCCAGCCAGTAAAGCGCGGCGCTTCCTGCGTTACCGCGCACGCTTTTATGCAACGCGCTTATGAGGTCGTAATGAGTATCGCCCGTGCGATCGTAACCTGCGATCACGCTCTTTCGGAGTGAATCAAGCAAGGCTGGTGTGGGAGTCGTTGGTGGCGAGGAAAGTGTGAGGGAAAGAAGGGAGAGCGCAGTGCGTGCGTCACCTGTGGAGAGCGAAATAAGCGAAGAAAAAACCTTCTGTGTTATTTGTGGGTAGTTGGGAAAGGGTAAAGATGTCGGAGTAGGAGGCACAAATGTCGAAGATGTCGTTTGTGAAGAATCGGGCTGAGAGGAAGCAAATGAATCGACTTTTGGAGCAGACAAGGGCATAACGTCCGATAGATCTACTGTAGAATCAGGGTCTTTCTCTTTAAACGGAGAGACGCGGGCGACGGCTCGTGTTATTATTTCCTTGATGTCATCGTCTGTGAGACGCTCTAAGACAAATACTCTAAAAAAACACTAACTATTAGAAGTTTCCAAATGCAACAGCAGCATTACTCACCGACACCGACTTAGCAAGGCACCATTTATTTTGAATGATGGATTTTCGGTAGTTGCTCCAATAAGCTAGTTTATGTTTTAGATAAATCCCATGTATCTCTGATTAGTCCTGGTATCTGACCTGTATGTACCCTTGCTCGACGTACGGCAGGAAAATATCCTTGTTGGTAATTTGTGATAAATAGTCAGAATTATTAAAGAACATGATAGCTATACCTGCTGCGCTCGATTAAACCGATGAACTTCATCTAAGAATAGAATAGTTCTCCTGAATAGTGTTAACCTAGATTCAGCCTCAAAAGAAAGCAACCCTCACCTTCCAGTCAATGACAAGAGTCCCTTTGCCTCTTCAAAAACTTGTCGCACTTCCTTGATGCCTACATCAGTCGCAGACAGTTCCTTGAAGACGGAGTTGGACTTCTTTGCCAAAAGCCGTGCAAGCGTTGTCTTACCACAGCCTGGTGGGCCCCAGAAAATGACGCTGCCCATGCTAGAGCCCGTCTCGAGGAGATTCCTAAGCAACGAGTTCGGACCAGTAAGGTGGGGCTGACCGACGAATTCCTCGAGTGACTGGGGACGCAGACGTTCGGGAAGCGGTTGTGCATTCTCCAAGTTCGATGCGGTCGTCTTAGCGCGTTTATTTGGATTGAGTTGACCCTGAGAGGGGTGTAACATGTCACCCAGTTTAACTGGTGTTGGAATAGGCTGTTCTGCGGATCGTTTATTTGCTGAAGACTTTGACGGAGTAGGAAATGAAGTGCATGGAGAACTTGTAGGGACTTGCGATGCACTAGGCTTACTGAAAATAGGTGCGAGTTGGGTATTGTCCTGAACGGGTTTCTTTCCAGGCTTATTTTTCTGAGATACAGCCCGGGGTGTCTTGGAAGTTTGCGTAGACAGAGAAACAGCAATCGAAGAACCAGCATCTGAACAGTTATTGTCAAGATGCTGGTTGATATGTCGTTCTGGGACTTGGCGAGAGCATGCAGGGCTTATAAGGGCATATAAGTATCTGGAACTAACAAGATAACTGTAAACGAACCAGGTAACGTCCGAGCTCATTTTGTCCCCTTTTGTATTTACTCACCTGAGTGAGAGCAACTCGCAGTCGGGCCAGTCGGGGGCCCGGTCACTGCGGTCACGGTGCACGTAGTATAACAGCACGTGACGTCACTCTACGGCGNTTTTTTTAACATAAGTACTAGTGTTTTGTGTTAAAGTTCATCAATATAGATGTCTCATTGAAGTGGGCTAGTTACTCAGACTCGTAGAACATGATACTCTCAAATTATACTGTAAACTCCGTGTGTGCAGGCTGATCAGACATTTTGCTTGTTTCACGTCCATAGTAAGACCCCTGATTTCTGCTACTGGATGTCCTCGGACTCAATTACTAGTAGCATGCTGACCAAATATTACAGGGTCATCTCCATGCCTCCTCCATGCTTGTTTCTTGGTCTCTCAGGATAATCTGACCTTGCAAATGGGGAAGATTTCGGACTACTGATTGCATATAAAGCGAGGACATGAGACCCACATCTCATCATCCCCCAAGTTCTAAGCACAGATCTTGTCGACTATGGATACTTCACCAACATCTCTCCTGCGCAGTTACACACCACGTGTAGCCATTGTTACTGGATCTTCGCAGGGAATTGGCTATGACATAGCACTTCGTCTCGCAGATGATGGTATCGACATCGTCGTCAATGACATTCCCAGCAAAGCTGCGAAAGCTAGCGAGGTAGTCGCTCAAATCCAGAAGAAAGGACGACGCGCTATCTTCGTATCTGCAGACGTGTCATCTGAGACTGATGTTATCGCCATGATTGAAAAGGCAGTACAGGAGCTTGGAAGTGTAGATATCGTGAGTAAAAACGGTGCCATTTAGCGGATTTCGGAGAAAACACAATTCTTACTTTACTTAATAGATGGTCGCAAATGCTGGTATCGGTCCACTCCGAGGTTTTCTAGAAAGTGTGGATAGTTATATTTCTAGATAGGCAATCATCGAGGTTCTGATGCTTTGTATAATAGCATCGGTCGAGCAATTTAATACTATCATGGCCATCAACACACGTGGAGTATTTCTATGCTACAAACACGCTGCTCTCCAAATGATCAAGCAAGGCCGCGGAGGGAGGTTGATAGGTATCGTGTCCCATATTTTTCTATGTGATTGTTTATTAGAACAGATCTGTACTTGTGAAGGTGCTACATCATCGGCCGGCAAACAAGGTACAGTAGCATAATTGCGCGACTACAATCTATTCTCATAAGCATCTGTTTTCAGGAACCAAGAACTTATCAGCCTATTCAGCGTCGAAGTTCGCAGTTAGAGGGCTGACCCAGAGTGCCTGTAAGACTGTATCACCGTCTCACCGACGTGAGTCCCTGACAACGTATACTACTGATCAGCTATCGAACTTCGCAAATATGGCATAACTGCGAACGCCTACGCTCCCGGCATAATCAATTCGCCGCTCAGTCTAACTCCAGGTGAGATACACCCTACTATGAATCAAGGACACATTCTAATTCATTTTCAGATTTTAAAGGCGCGCAAGAGAACGGATCTGCCTCGATAAAGGATGTATGTGCCTTGTCGAACTGTTTCGTGGATTTCTGCTCATCAACGAGATCTCCTCTTAGCTTTTGGGTATGCCTAAGGAAACATCGGCAGCAGACGCAGACGTCGTCGCGAGCATTGTTTCCTATTTGGCCAAACCCGAAGCATATTTCATAAATGGTAAGAAATCTCGAGTCCAGATCTATTAGCGAGTTGTTATTAACGATACTTGATTATATTCCNTTTTTTTAGGCCAGAGTATCTCCGTTGATGGCGGACTCCGCTACGACTGATTATCTTCTTCATATTCGTCAGCTCTTGCACATAAGAGCATTTTGAACTTTATTGAAAGATGAGCAGATCAAATTAGTGGTGATTGTAGTGTAGTGGGAGTTTACAAAGTCAAATTCAAGTAGTAAATGTTGTGCGTGGTCCTGGAGATGTCCCCTTCTACACGGTAACCGGGAAGCTCGGACGAAAGGAAAGCAGCTCGGCCATCCGCTTGCGACTTAACCCTATTTCTCAATTCGAGGCGTCGTGTAATTCTCTGCCCGTGTTACCTAAAACGACATGTGTCAGGACGTTCAGCCTTGTACCGTCAACAAGCTCCCGAGTAGTACGCATCATGCCATGCCCTTTCTTCTACCATCATAAGCCCATTGAGAACAGTAACACTCAGTAATGCACCCAAATTTTTACAAGCTTCCTCGTCTTCGTGTATCACGCCATTAATTTTGTTTGTATAGATTCTCGCGCGCAGCATTTTAAACCACCTGACAAGCTTTAAAGCGTCAACGTACATAATATCTAGAGCATCTTTTGTACACGTGTTCTAGGCACAGTTAAGGGGAAAGATGTGGAACACACAAAAAGTGCCGGGTAACAATAAGAGTTTGCCATAAACGTAACAGTCGCTCAAAGCTTAGCTTTTGTCTTGGCAGCCTGGACAGATTTCAGTAACGGACATTTGCTTTTTGCTTTAACAAGGGGTGGCTGACCTTCAGCACTCCATCAAGCTTCGTTGCGAGCATCATATTGCCCTTCGTCTTTAATTTACCGGTCATGAATGCTTTCTGGCCGTCCAACTGCATTATAATTAATTAAGTATGGAGATTAGCATTCCATTCTGTAATTTGATTTGACGGAGATATCGGTATAGCAAACAAATTGGGGGAGGCGACGCACTTTCCCCTCGGAGAGCTGCACAAATGTCTCGTCTGCGAGAATGATCGCAACATCTGGTTTAGGCTTCGCAGAACCCTTGTAAACTGTACCGGTCTTCTTCATGTCAATCGTCCACACGCCCTCTGTGCCTTTTGCGTTCTTGATACGTAGCTCGAAGATACCGTTCGCCTGCGATGGTAAATAATTATGCGTGCTGGATCAAACGAGTAAGTAAGCACCCTCTTCATCTGCATTTTCTTCTCTGCCTCGCTGAACTGCTCAAAAACAGCTCCGAGCGCAGAGAGAATGTCTGACGACTTGAGAAGTTCAGTTTCAAAGCGATCATAGACAAGCCCGTGTGTATGTCAGCTCGTAGACCATCATGAAGGAAAGGAGTCTTCTTACCTTGAAGCCTTCAATCTTAAGGTCTGACATGATGGTACAAAAAAAGGAGAGACTCAGTGCCCCACTGGAAGTTGAGTTGTTTAGTACATGTGATTGGTGGTTATGATCGGCATATGTTCGGCCGCTCTCACAGTGAACTCTATACAAACAATAATCAAAACCATTATTTTTGACTCGGAGCAGTGTCAGTGCCACATCACACAAATCCGAGAATGGTTATAAGTGTATTTGATGACTTATAAGGATACGTGATCATTGTGACATCACATAAGTCCTTATAAGTACCTTATAAGCTAGAGTAATCATTATGGTTGTTTGTAATGCTTACAGCACAGTTATTACTGCATATAATCATGACATAATGGTTATGCCATGCTTATCATCAG
>SGPK01000486.1:0-18508 GCA_004802695.1 Phellinidium pouzarii
GCCCGACGTCGTCCAGACTGGCTTCCTCTCTACCGTCGGAAGCATTCAGCCACTCTTGTTCGCAGAGTCAGCATCGGTTCCTTCTGTTGAATGGATCCCTGCCTTAGACATCTCTACCCACTTGTCCAATGACGCTACTCTAAGCGGGGTCGAAAACTCTACAGCACCCTTCTGCCATTCACAACGTCGTCCTTCTAGTGAATCGTCTTCGAGGCCACCTTACGATGTTGCTCGAGTCTACCCTATTGAATTCACCACCGGCGGACTTGAGCTGGTGACGCAGCTCGAGCAGAGTACCGTCCCGGCTCAGTCCATCACCAGAAGGCCTCGTCTCAAGACCATGCTCGAACCTTGTATCGCACGCTCGATCACACGGCGCGGTCGTGAGGCACGTGAAGAGGAGAGCCTACGCGAGCGCAGCCGAATCGAGGAGGAACTGCGTCAGTTTGAGGTCAGTATGCAGCAGGATGAAAAAGAGGAAGAACGCAAGCTTCTGAACGAGTATCTGGATTTCAACGCGGGGAAGGCGGATGTCGAGGTAAATAAGGTGGAAGAGATGGAAGGGGAACAAGCGGGACAAGCGGGAGGAGAGGGTGACAATGAAGGAGATGTTAAGAGCGGCCTTGTTGAGGGCGAATGTGTATACAAGCTGACGATGATGAACAGCCTCGGCCTTCGCCCACCGCATTCGTTCCACGGCTTGGAGTACTCTGATTCGACGCGCCGCCGTGCCCTGGGTCGTTCTGGGTCGTTTCCTGGTGCCGACAATGGCTTCGAGCGCGTTACGGATTCCCTGGACATTCCCACACAGCTGACGCGATCGTTGTGCAGAACGCTCAGCGAAAGCTCTGCCATGCAGTCTAGGCCCGGAGCCCTCAGTTGGCCATCATTGGATAGTGTCCCTCAGAGAATGGCGAAACGGGGCTTTGAGGGGGACAACGCTGAGTCTTTTTCAAAGAGACCGCGACTCACTTGACTTTGAATTGTTTTGTTTTTCTTTCGCTTTTATTTTCCTGCTTCTCGTCGTGATTTCCAATCTACTTGCATCGTGCTACATTTATTCATTGTTTATCGTGTGAGTGTGAACGATGTTTTGCTCTACATACTCCCGCCTTTGTCATATCGTTGTCGTTCTCTTATGCTTTATACACCCAATGTTCCAGTGATAGCCTTCGAAATCATACAAAAAGTGACATTCAATAAGAATTTACGCATGTGTCTATCGTCAGTGCTCTACTTTCATCTCTTCCCCTTCCCACCGACTACCGCTTTCTTCGCTCTACCACCACCACCAAAACTCTTTCCTTCGAACCCAGGCCTCTTTTTTGTATCCTTCTTCCCTGATCCGCCCTTCCGTCGCTCGTTGCGCGTTGCAATATTATCGGTGCGCTTTTTCTGCTTCGCTGACTGCGCGGCAACAAGCTGCTCCTTGCGCACATCCCAGCCCTTCTTACTCTTAGTCTTCTCGCGGTCACGGCGCTTTACAGCCTTCTGCAGGCGTGCCGTGTCATCATGTACCTTGGCGCCGGACACGCGTGCGGCCGCCTTTGCCCAAGCGTCGCGCGTTGCAAGCTCTTTCTGTTTGTCCGCAGGTAGCCCTGCGCGGGCCTCTGCACGCTTCGCGAGCTGTGCGAGGGCCTGCGTCGGGTTAGACGACGTCTTGAGTGACTTACTGAGAGTTGGTGCTGAGCCAGAGATATTCGAAAATGTAACATTGGCGAATTTCGAACTGGTGTCGTGTGAAGACGGGCCTTGCGCCGTGGTGTCTGGAACAATGAGCTGACTCTGAAGAATAGAAACGACGTCAATATGAGAAGCTTTTGAAGAAAAAAGCACCCAGTACCTTTGTCTGAGGGCCGCTGACAGCCTTGCCTTTGTTCTTCTTCCCCTTCTCCTCTTCCTCGCGCCNTTTTTCTCTCCTTCGTCTCTTTTCTCCTTCGTTCACGCATCGCTGCACGTTGCTGTCGGCGCTCCTCCAGGAGTTCATCCTTGCTATTCACATCGCTACTTCCACNTTTTCTTCGGTCCCTTCATTTCACGCAGCTCCTCCACGCGCGCGCGCCACTTCGCGCGCAGCAACTCGACGGAGCCTGGTGCAGCCATAGCCGTATATTCAACATCCTCTTCAGACACTCCCTCGTCTCCCTCAGCATCAACGTCCATAGCATTCATATCGAGCTCCAGGTCCTCAACGCCAGAGTCCACTTCCTTTTCTGCTTTCCCTTTTCCTTTCTTTCTCGACGTTACATCAACCAGCTCTCCTTTCTTCTTTTTCTTTATAGCTTCCTCCTGTATCTCGATGATACTTTTGTTATTCGCAGGGTCGAGCTTTTCCAGGTTCCAGGTGTTAAGTTTTCATCGCGAAGATGAATATCAAATGACATCTGCACACCTTGTCCCGCTTCGCTTTTTTTGATGCGTCTTTTATAGCCTGCTTCGGCGCNTTTTTGTTTCTTCGTATTCATTTGGTATTTTGAAGACTTTGGAGAGGTCAGAATCAAATTTTAAAGATAAGGTCCTGGTCGACGAACTTGTTCTCCCATATCCTCCGGGACGAGGTAGTATTTCGCCGGTATTAATCTTAGAAGTGCCTCAAATTCGGCATTGTGTCCCTCCAGAGATGCCTTCAGCTCTGCTGTAGGCGTCGGCATGTGGAAAGTGGGAAAAAGAGGAGTGAATAATGAGTTGGTGGGACGCAGGTAACGCAGCTCGGTGACAAAACCCCGATTTGGAATTGATGATCCTCACAGCTTCAAATTCCATGATGATCATGATCATGATCATGCCAACAACTTATGACAGCTGAACCACTTGAAAAAACAAATCATTATATTATACTGACTTGGAATATCACAGTCAATAAGAAAAGAACCCATTAAAAAGGCATAAAGAGTCGTATACGAGGTCATGACTGAACAACATGGTGATACTCCAATTAGAAAAAGTATCAAAATGCCACGGAAAATAATAATTTCTGTTCAAGAAAGAGAACTAGCACAGACACAAGCGTACAAGACTTAAAGAGACGACGGGAAGCGATGGTGGAAAATAGCAAGCGGAAGTCGATAGCGCAGTGTTCCAAGAGGCACAAGAACTTGAAGAGAAAATGAGAAAGTAAGAAGTTTAGGAATCAAAACAGGGAAGGACTGCGAGGACCTGCTCGTTTATCTGTCAAAGAAAGCAACAAGCTCGCCGATGGGTACTTTTCCTTTGCCTCGCTCATATTTAGGCGTCTTTGGTGTCATTGGCGATTGTGCATCCTGCTCTTGCCTGCGGGCTAATAATGGGTCGATAAACCTGCCATTAGCATTCGGTGCAGAGATTCCCAGACCGATAGGGTCGATGGACCTTGAACGCATGCGAGGTCGCAGGGGTGCGATAGGCGTGGGAGAGGCAGAAGGCGATGGAGAGGCAGAGTGCATGCTGTAACCGCTAGGTGGACCATATGACGATTGTGCGCGGATGCGAGTCTGTCCAGGAGAAGACTTTGGCGATATTGTCGATGAGTTAGTACGCCGGAGCGTGTCGTTTGGCATCGCCGGCGGGTTGACCAGGCGGATATCCGACTTTCCTATGGTATCGTCGCGTGAGTGACCGATCGCTCGTGCTTCGCTATCGCCGTCTTCATACGAATCGTAGTTATCAACATCGTCGGCGGAAGTGTCCAACGTAGACACGGGGGAGGATGAGAAGGCGTTGCGTTGCCGTGTATCATATTCATCCTGTTCTGTAGCGCCTAGTCCTGTAATAGGCGCACCGAGGGCTACGGTGTACCTCTTACGTGGTGTGGGACTAGTATTTGTCTGCCGTTGAGATATCGGGGAAGACATTTTCGATGACACTGAGCTTGGACTAAGAGCACGCACAGGAGTGGACTCTTGAGGCAAGCCTGGAGTCGCCAGTCCAGATGATGCTTGCACAGACTGGAAAATCGACGAATTACTAGAGGGTAATCCTGCGATGGACATAGGACGCTTGCGAGTAGCTTCTGTCAGGGATGACGGTGGTGAGTTCGTCGGGGATAGAATGTCCTGCTTTGTCGGGATTGCGCCTGGAGGAGAAGTATAGTCACCTGTAGGATAAGGAAGACGCGTCCGACTTGATCCAGTTGAAATCACAGATGAAGACGCATGGGAGGACGGAGGCGGTGATGCTTCTTTCGGACGTATTGGGGCCGTGGTCGTTTGTCGTGAAGTAGTAGACGCAGGTACAGTAGGTAGTGACCTTGGTCCCACAGAAGTTGGGGTCGGCGGAACGGCTGAAGACGTGTGAGAAACAACAGCGTTGCGTGCTGGCCCCGAGGCCAGATTTAACGGAGCCGTCATAAGCTTTGCCATTTCTCGCCCGAGTTCACCGACACGTCCTTGCAGTTCGACGAGTTCATCACGAATTTCGCTCAAATCGTTGTCTCTGTCTTCAAGATCTCCTTCATTCGAGTGGAAGCTGGACTTCCCACTATTGGTACTTGGAGCAGGGACACTGTCCTTCTCTTTCTCTTTATCAACAAGCCAGCGCTCGACGTCCCCCATACGATCTTCAAGAGCACGAACATGCGAAACGCTCCACCGCTCGAGCTTTTCGAAACGTCTGGCGATGGTAAGTAAAGTACCTGGTACATCGAGAGTGCCCTGGTTGTTGAACTGCGCGTAGAGTGGTGGTCCATCCCGCGACGAGTCTACGGACCGCTTCGGAGAGGGAGTCATAATTGGACTATTCTGCCCAATTGGTCGCGGTGGTGTGATGGGCTCGGGGGATACAGACGAGTTCGCAAGTTTCATAAACGCAGGGTCACTATATTTTCTGGACGGTGTGGTAGGCCATTCCTTGTCCTTGGTTTTCTTCTTTTCCTTATCCTTGGTTTTCGTCTCTAGAATTATCTGTTGCGCTGGAGTTAGAGGCTCCTTTGTCGGAGTGAGCTTGCTTTTCACAACCGCAAACCAGCCTTCCTTTTCCTTTTGAGACGAAGACGGTGAAGAAGGATTAGACGACATTGTCTGGGAGCGCGCAGGGGGCGGAGGAAGAGACTGGACTTGAGTTTCAAGCATAGCAATTACACCATCTTCTACCATCCTCCTTTCCTCTTCCTCCCTTCTTATAATTGATTCAGCCTCCCGCCTGCTTCTCTCCCTCTCCCTCTCTGCCTCCGCCTCGATCTCCGCATTTGTAGGAAGATTTGGTGAGTTTATTGAATTATTATTTCCAACAAAAGCTCCAACACGTTGAGCAATGTTTGAAGCAAACTTCGTTATTGAAGGAGACGGGGAATGTGATCTTTGACTCCAGGACTTGTTTCCACTGGCATCATCGTCTTCTTGGTCTGAACCATCTTCACTTCCTTCATCATTCATACGCTCGGGCGTATAGCTGTTACGAAGAGGCGAGGGTGGACGCTGCGCGCTCCGTCTCACGTCGACCGGCTCCGGCTTGAACGTCGCTGAGATGAATACCGCAGACTATAATTTAGCAAACATCGTAGACTCACGATATTCAAAGGAGCCGGTGGAGGAGGTACACGATATGACCTCTTCCTTTCCATGTTCCCTTCCCCAGCGTACGGCAACCCCAGGTTACTCGCCGAGAATTTATGGGAGGGCGCAGTAGATGGCATCAGTTTTAGTTGAACTTGTTGAAGTGATAAACCTGTAAGATATAACAACGATGTAAAGAATGCTAAAGACACGTCATGCACGCTTGAATCCTTTTGTTAGTAGCATAGGCTGCCGCCGCGTACGGCGACGATGGCAATGATATTGCACAGATCTGGGGTTGAGCGTTGAGCAAGACGTCAAGAGTCTACAGGGGTTGTCCGAAAAGGTTCCCACGAGATGATCGACAGCACAAGTTTTTTCCAATTATTCTCCCAAGATCGGATGTATAAGAATGTCGATTCAAGCACTTGGGATAATTTACAATCTACATGTGGCATAGAGCAGTCAATTCCTAAGGTGCAGACGTAGAATTGAAGAGCGATTCTGTCTCGCCGTTCATTCAAGTTGAAGATATAAGATACAACTTATATGATATATTAGTATTAGAAGAGAATGTGTATTAGGTAAGGATATGAACTGGGGATCCAACCAGTCTTCAAAGTTCGGAACACAACAGTTTGCCTCGCGATACCTGGGCATGGCATAAACCAATCTCTGTTGGCATAGCTAACAGTGATGCAAGAAGGATTCCCAACGCATCTGCAAAGCCAATCGACCCGATCTGGAACTCGCGTTCCTGCTTAATTTTCTCGGCGCGGAGAATATCCACATCATCACCACGCTCTTGGACGCGGTGATGCTGCTCTTGATTGACGCGGTAGAAGACGTTGACGCTGTGCCGAAGAAACGAAGCGCACGTGTGTAAGTAAAGAAAACCCATTAAGAAGGGGGTTGCGACGCACTAAGCAAGTCCTCCGCATACTCCTTCGATGCTAATTAAGAGAAAGATGAGGCCGACGGCAAGACCTTCTGAATCTTCAGGAATGATGCCGATTCCAGATTCAAGGGAAAGAGCAAAGAGAATGACAAGTTGAACAATAGCTGGAAGCGATAGAAGGCGTGCTGGGAGTGGAGGGAGTCCCAGAGAGATGGAAGAGCGAGACAGAAATACAGTCGATTGATAGACCAGCTGGAAAATACGAGACGAGCGATAATATTCGATTACGATTGCAAAAGTCAAAGTGCGTATGTTGTTCAATATTCATGCTCATAGCTCTCTTGAACAGAAGCATGACGCACCTGCCATAGTGGGTAGTAATCACGTATTGAATGGATCAGAAGACTCATGATGGGATGATTTTCTGGTGGAGGAACGGGATATACCAGAGTTGGCGCGACTCCCTTATGTTTGGTCTGTAAGCTTTACTTCGTAAGGTTAAGTCGAACTTATCGGACAAACCTGATTGATTGTGTACTCCAACTTTTCCAGATGNAAAAAAAAAACTGTTAGATAATGACAAAATCCTAACGCAAAGAAACCGGCATACCGTATAAACGCAGACTACCCAAGGTTACTGACTGTAAGCGTATTCAGCAAGATCAATGAGTTACTCACAGAGAGGAAGCATGTATTTGAGCAGCAGAGGCTTGACGAGTCGCCATTTGTCTTCGGCAGACAAAGCAAAAATATGAGATTTGTCAGGTATCGAACGATCAAGTGAATTAGCTGGGACATCGCTTTCTTCATCATCTACAACTGCTAGACCGTCTGCCGTTGGCAAGGGCGTGTACTCGGAAGCCAAATCTACTCTAGAGTGGGATATAGATGGAAGCGGAAGGGAAATAAAATCTCTTTGGCCCGGAAGAAGGAAAGTATAAGTTAAAGGAATAATAATAGGAAGAATCTGTGCATCATGTTCATTAGTTGCGGTGGCGATGCGATGCAAGGCAACCACACGCACGGATGAGATTCCGACGCCTTTGCGTACGCCGAGACTGCGCAGTTCCCACCAGGCAAATGCGCCTACGAGACCCGCAGCACCAGTACCAGAAGCAAAATAGCTAGAAACCTTTCAAAATGAGGACATTTGACTTAATGGTATATCATACCCGACACTGTGACCCCCAACAGACGATGGCTGATATGTTGTAGATAGCTGCAAGAATGTTAACTCTCCCAAACCTGTTTTCATATTTAAAAGAAAAATCAATTAATTATAGAACCGGTAACAGCAAAATTGTTACGATACTCGCCTGACGAGAACGAAGCCAAGCTGATACCCAGCAACCTCATTTCCAAGGAGTCAAATCCAGCCACGATCTGAAAAGTATAATCTTTAAAACGAGACCATTGAAGTAAAGTTGATAACGTACGATCATACCAAGTGTACTTAGCAAGCAGCATCCCACCAGACGTTTCAAATAACGAATTCTCCCCTTCAGGAGATATGGCCAGCCGAGTTTCGCAATCAGGCTCGGTGCGATATTGCAAAAAGCAATGATGCCTTTCGGTGTCGAGGGCGATACAAGGTCAAGCGCGGCTGACAAGATGATGACATACAGAACT
The DNA here is from genome assembly GCA_004802695.1 of Phellinidium pouzarii. Taxonomy (NCBI): domain Eukaryota; kingdom Fungi; phylum Basidiomycota; class Agaricomycetes; order Hymenochaetales; family Hymenochaetaceae; genus Phellinidium; species Phellinidium pouzarii. The sequence continues at coordinate 7,996 of SGPK01000486.1, forward strand.
AGAGACAGGTTCAACGACGTTCGCAGCGAGATGAAGAAGCGTACCATTGTTGATCAACCCGAAGAAAAAGAATGAAAGACCAAGCCTAAGAAAGAGCCGTTGTTGCCCTGATGGATCGCAGCGATATGTCAGATTATCAGAATGAAGAGAATGAAGGCTTCATTGCATAACTCTAGATACCTTTCGTATTCTCGTCTGCAGAAGCGCCGGCAAAAAGCGAATCTGATGCTTCGTCCGAGTCCATGATCGCCTCGTTAGAGGCCATTGCTGTCTCTATCGAATGAAGCTCAATGTAATCGAATTCGCTACGGTTGTTAATGTTACCGTCGGATAGAGTTTGCATAAACAAAGGCTGTCTGTTCATCTGCACTCCTGAGCGACTGGAAAGAGTGGCTGCTGACATAAGCATTACGAAGTCTATTTCTAGTTGGCAAGCTTTACCTTCGCCCGTACTTCATCCAGACCAAATGAATAAACAGGCCAATGCTCAAGCGGGGCCCTCAAAACTGAGCAGTATATCATTAAAGAAGTCTGCAAATCCCAGGAAAGCAAATTCCAGACTACACAAAAGGTCGAAAGCAGCAGCCGGTACTCAACTGATTGAGACGCTGGAGCAGCAAGCCATGGAGTTTGTAAGTATTTTTTTTTTTCTATGAGCAATCATGCTTTTTGGGATACGTCTTACTATTTGTTTGTCATTTCATAGGATCCCCCAAGAGACTTGTCTGAATTTTCCGACCTTCCCATTTCCGTGAACACNAAAAAAGGGTCTGAAGAAGTCGTTCTTCGTTAAGATGACGGATATACAGGCGCAAAGCATTCCACTATCATTGAAAGGCAAGGATGTTCTGGGGTCTGCACGAACCGGAAGCGGTAAAACGCTTTCATTCCTTGTGCCTGTGTTAGAAATATTGTACCGGAGGAAGTGGGGTCCGCAGGATGGTCTCGGAGCATTGATAATATCACCCACGAGGGAATTGGTACGTTCGAATTTCTGTTGTACGCCGAGGTGCTAAACATGTCAAGCAGGCCGTTCAAATTTTCGAAGTGCTTCGGTCCATCGGCGGGTATCACTCTTTCTCTGCAGGACTCATCATAGGAGGGAAGAACTTGAAGGACGAAAGAGACAGATTGAGTCGTATAAACATACTCGTTGCGACACCCGGCCGCTTACTTCAACACATGGATCAGACGTTTGGTTTTGAGTGCGACAATATGCAGGTTTTAGGTGCGCTGTTTTGTATACTATATACGCCTAGTGACTGAAATTGTAGCGTTACAGTCCTTGACGAAGCGGACAGAATCCTAGATATGGGATTTTCGCGGACCTTGAACGCCCTGCTTTCTCACCTTCCACGTTCTCGTCAGACGCTTCTTTTCTCTGCGACTCAGACCGACTCCGTGAAGGACCTTGCGCGCTTGAGTCTTAGAGAACCCGTCTTCGTTGGTGTCAAAGAAGAAGGCTCGGAGACGGCTACGCCAAAACTACTAGAACAGCACTATGTTGTATGCGAACTCGACAAGAAGCTCGATACCTTATGGAGTTTCATCAAAAGTCACCTACAGAGCAAGGTCCTTGTTTTCTTATCTAGCGGGAAACAGGTAACTACCTTGTAGCTTATCCATTGAAACAAGAATTAAATTCTTGCATGTGGCAGGTGCGCTTTGTTTTCGAAACTTTTTGCAAACTGCACCCGGGAATCCCCCTTCTGCATCTACACGGAAAGCAAAAACAGGCCACGCGTCTCGCCACCTGCAATCGGTTCATGTCCATGAAGCATGCTGTGCTCTTGTCGACAGACCTTGCCGCACGTGGACTTGATTTTCCTTCAGTTGATTGGGTGCTGCAGATTGATGCTCCAGAAGATGCGGATACATACATTCACCGCGTTGGACGCACAGCTCGGTACGAGAGCAGGGGTAAGGGCTTGCTACTTCTGTGCCCAAGCGAGGAAGAAGGCATGCTCTCGGCGCTGCAAAAGAAAGGTATCAATGTTGAGAAGATTAAGATTAAAGGGAGCAAGACACAAAGCATCGAGAAACATCTGCAGAACCTTGCATTCCAGGAGCCGGAGATTAAGTACCTTGGTCAAAGGGTACGTCAGTGTTATCTAGGCAATTACGCGTTATTAAACGAATATGACGCAGGCCTTCGTTTCGTACATGCGCTCTGTGTATGTACATAAGGATAAATCTATTTTCCAATTGGACAAGCTTCCTGCGGAAAAATTCGCAGCATCTCTCGGTCTTCCGGGTGCACCGAAGATCAAGCTTCTTGCCAAAGAGGCCGCGAGNAAAAAAGAAAAACGCCTCTTACATTGCGTCTGCTGCGCTAGCTGCCGCTGATCTGGTTACACGAGGAGCGGAAAACGGAGGAAATGGAGATCAGGATTTTTCTTCGGATGATTCAGATGACGAGGAGGGTGATGATGCCAAACCGATATCTACCCAAGACAGCGAGCTTCCGACTAAAACGGTATTTCAACATTTATTTCTATCGAGTATGTGTTATTAAAGTCATCATCTAATAGAACGCTGTCCGCACGAAATACGATCGCATGTTTGAGCGGAAAAATCAGAACATTCTCTCTGAGCATTACACTAAACTCATTGATCATGATGCGGATGGTGTTGGGGGCGACGATGACGACTTCATCACTCTCAAGCGTGCGGACCATGACCTTCCTGGCTCCTTGCCAATGTCCACGACGCTCTCCAAGCGCAAAGAGAAAATGGGCCAATCGAAGAAAGCGATGCTTAAGCACCATGGTCTCGGTGAGAAGTTACTTTTCGACGATGAGGGACGACCACACCGAGCGTACGAGATGCGTGATGTAGACGAGGAGTTCAAGGACCAAGATGTACTGGAGGCTGCGCGAGACTTTGCAGAGGGTGAACGCGGGAAACTGATAGAGGCCGACGTGCAAGACAAAGAAGAAGCGCGCGAAAAGAGGAAAGNAAAAAAAGCGAAAGAGGAAGGAGCGCGAGCGAGTGAGTGTATTATTATCTTCTGGTAGATTATACTCAGTATTTAACAGGACGACGAAACCTCCGTTGGTATTCAAATTGGTCCTGGGCCTGCTGACGACGGGTATGAGACACCCGACTTCAATGTTGCCTTGTCTGATCGCGAGGGTGATGACACTATCGCTCCGTTATCCAAGAAGGTCAAACTATCTGCCGAGGACAGGGACTCTGATTCAAGATCGCTTGAAGGAGACGAAGAGTTAGCCTTAAAACTGCTTCAGCATTGATTCGTCCGTTCTGTGAATCATTACTCATAGTATATGTACCTTGGTGTCTCATAATGAATGTTCCTCGTTTAGCCGTATGCAAAGTGCTCGCGAAGATATTCATTTTCCCCTTCTGTTCATAGTTCACGCTCAGCCGTAGGTGGACAGTCAGAAAACATTAAAATAAACATTATTATTAATTATTCTTGCCTGTGAGGAGGAGCATCAACATCTTCGGAATCCCACACCATAGACGCGTCTTGCCAACTGCAACAAAAGTCAAATCCAGTTTCTCTTCATCTTCGTCGCTGCTTTGTCCAGCCCTATGGAACGCTATTTCCTTGAACCAGCTCTTTCTCACTGGGATGCACTGTGTTTGGCTGGTCTCATTGCAGGAAGTTATGTGGTGGCGGTCTACGTGTCCCTTCTCATTGTCACACCTTGTCCTCCCCTTTGGAGGAACGATCCCGCAGTTATCAAGGCTCGTTCTCTATTAGCATCAATAAGCACGCTATCGTGCTGCATAGTTGTTTCATATGCAATATGGCTCAAATGCGACAATGATGTGAGGTCTCGTCCCTTACCGCCATCCATCATGGGCTGAGCTCGGTTTTGTTATCCCGCCCTTCTCGTGGGCAGTCCGATGCAGCTTACTTGGCTCTCGAACATCTAGGGCTTCCATCTTCTTTACAAATTCTGTCTCTCGAAACTTTAAGAGCATATGCAATTGTCCCTCTCCTTTTCCTTGGTCCATTATACGCGACGTTCCTAGACGAGGCATTGCCTTTCCAATACAATTGGAGCGTCAGAAAAGATGTAGTCGACAGATTTTCCACATGGGAAGGCTTCAGAAACTACATAATGGTCAGCTCTTGCTTCTCCTGACCTCGCTTCTGAGCAGGGATCTCATTGAAATAAAACATGCCGTATATCTCATAGGCACCAGTCACAGAGGAAGTGACATATCGTGCATGCGTGCTTTCTGTATACAATCTCGCAGGGTACAGCAAAAATATTATGATATGGGTTTCCCCTTGCTGGTTTGGAATGGGTCAGTCCATCTTCTCTTCGTCTATATTTAGTGGCTACTAAGTGCTGCGGAAAACCAGCCCATGTTCATCATGCTTTCGAAACATATAAGCGCCTAGGGAGGACAACGGTTGCACTGCGCACCGCGATGACCAGCACCGGTTTGTCTGCCCCCAAGATTGAGGCTACCTTAAACCTCACAACCCCCTTTTTCCAGTGTTACAATTTGCTTACACAACACTCTTTGGGTGGCTCTGTAGCTTTCTTTTTCTGAGAACGGGTAGAGCATCTTTTCGAGCCCACGCATAAGAACATATGGCTAACTATTGTCAGGTTCGATAGCTGTTCCCATAGTTTCCCATGCCTTTTGCAACATAATGGGCTTCCCCCAAATCACGTTGGAGCTCGAGCAATTTCCCTCTCGCAAAGCTTGTATGTTCGTTTCTTATTGTCCCCTGCTAAGTCCCCTGATTAAACTTTTTGGCTCCTTCGTTGTAGCTATCATTATCGCTTATCTCACCGGCGTCTTTCTCTTTTGCTACACACTTTTTCCTTGGTCTTCTAATTCAGACAGCATTTACTGGCCGACTGACGATGTCAGATATTATTGAATAAATTCTTCGATTGAAATACACATCAGGAAAGCCTCCAACACATACTAGTTGCTTTCTACTTGAGTATGGCTATATGAAATTTAGCAATTGTATGACCATAACTAACTATGGCGGCTACAGCACCGGCCTGCCTTTCCTTACCGTACTCTAGTGAATCCGTATTCACTTGAAGATTTGATCTCTACCCTCCCTTACCACATCTCAGGAAACCAAGTGAATCTCCCAAGTGCGGCACAGTGTGTATCCATCGTATTCCTAGTGCAGGAAACTGAAGATTCACATATTTAAACCTGTCTGGTCTTGCGGACTCAAGAAAGGGCACCCTACGCTTACAATCTAAAGGGGACACGTCTAGTTCTTTAGCCATTCCTCCGCGTGCTTGGGTCTGATGTACATATACGAGGCTCGTCTGCGTTCTCATTGGTGGACTTCCGCATGTGCTAATAAAGATTACTTTGTCTCAAAAACGTCGTTACGGGTTTACTGGGTCCTCTATTATCGGTTGTGCATGTCTTCAGGTGCTATAACCACATCGTACTAGTCCCTTCACACACGCTATGCCAAATTCCCAAAACATCTACATGATTCTATATCAGAAGTAGAGACAGAGGACACTAGGCGAAGTTACGGCTGCAACAGCGTCGGTTGTGCAAAATAACACGATTGCCGACTCTATTTCGGACGTACAAGGATACTACACAGCGCAATGATAGAGACATTAGACCTTGACGTGAGTTTATCATGAAAGCACAAACTTAACACCTATGTAAAGGAGTTCAAGTTGGAACACGCCACAATGTTACCCATAAATTTGCAATGAAGACTATATCTTCCCCTCTCGAAATCCTATAAGTAAATGTTTGTCTCTTCGTTCCACCGGTAAGCCTTTGCAACCTCAGTCTTGCTGTCAGACGAAAAGGATAAGCATCACTACCTGGGTCGCAGAAACCCGTTGTGGAAAATCCAGTCTTCCAGAACATCACTGGCGATGCAGACGACGATTTGAGCGATTCGGACAAGAAGACTAAAAATCCNAAAAAAGAAAACGAAAAAGCTTCAACACTACTAGTAAGAGGGGGGTGAAAGTTCCAATAATTGTTAAAACCTGGAGGAATAGTGCAATCCTCCCACCAATAATAGGAGACCTCGGATTCACATTTGAAATGAGTCCGTGATCAAAAATTTGAGCTATGTTTCTCATACTCCGGCTGGCTGCAAGTTAATATGATACTGCATTATATATAGGTACGAATATATATTGACATCAGATTTTGAGTAGCATACGGGTTCAACATCAGATGAAATGCGAATTCCTCTATATAAGCTTCGACATGATCATAGTTATTATAAAAGAACCCAGTGCTAGTGCCTTATGAGGGAAGCCTGGCGCTACACGCACTAAAGTCCAACAAAATCGAGATAGCAAGCTGAAAGAATGTCATTTTTAGAGTAAAAAATCGAGAGAGTATTTCAGGAAGAAAGAGAAAGAAGAAAACGGGCTATTTTAATCGATGAATTTAGATGATCACGTGGCATTCCCCAACTAACGTCAAATTCGTGCCTTCCCAAAGTTTCAGGTTCCGGAGCTCAACTTTACTTCTCCTCTACCGCAATCCTGCACTTCTCGTCTTTCCTTTCACAAGGACTCATCTCTTCCGGGACACGACATGTTCGCGGAGGAGCTCAAGACGATCAGGCGGCTCGGGCTGCGCTATGTGGGTCCCGGCAAACTCATCCCCTTTATGCGGAGACTGCAGAGGTACTGAAAGTTAGACACGGAAAACGATCGCGTTATTTTGCTCTAGGTCCTCCTCCAGGTGCTCAACTTTGCGTCGGTCATCGCCTCGGGTCTTATGATCTGGAAGGGCCTCGGACTCGTGTGTAATACCGAGTCGCCCATAGTCGTCGTCCTCAGGTGCAGTTCTTTCTTTCTAACTCTGACGCAGAGTCTGTCGAGTATCGCACCTCGCCAGCGTGCTGTTTTGTTTAGCTGCTGGCCTTGGATCGATAACTGACTGCTGCTGCAGCGGCTCGATGGAGCCGGCATTCTATCGCGGTGATCTTCTTTTTCTGTCCAATCCCGCAGGACAGCGGTATAAGACCGGGGACATCACCGTGTACAAGATCCCTGGCGGCGACATTCCGATTGTGCATCGTATAATCGAAACGCGCGATGTTGTGTCAGAGGGGTATGTGTTTCTCTCTTCGTTCATACATCCTGCTGCTCTTTATCCCGCCGTTCCCCGCGAATCTCAGCACCCTCGCTCGTGTCTACGAACGTGCGGATGTGCCTGTACTGACCGAATGATTGTTTAAAGCCATGTCGCCGCCTCGCCTATAGCGCAGATGCAGCTCCTGTTGACCAAAGGCGACAACAACGCGCAGGACGACATCGGGCTGTACGAGGGCCTTCAGTGGTTAGAAAAACGACATATAATAGGAAAGGTTAGCGGGTATGTCGTTTTTTCGGATTTCTTCGTTATATATATAACAACAACTGCTTGATGAAAATGATATCAGTTTCTTGCCTTACATAGGTTACGTCACGATCGCCATGGTAAGGCTCTACAGTGACCTTTGACTAAAAGTAGTGCTTGATCTGACTTGGTGTTGTGTACATTGTAGAACGACTATCCGCAACTGAAGTATGTGCTACTGGGCGGTCTGGGGCTACTTGCGCTGGTGTCGCGAGAATAGTGCTAGACCTTAAGTGGTGTTATTCTTAACGATTCTACCTCTCGTTTTCAAGTTCCAGTCTTTTCCTCCTATTGCTGTGTTCATCGTGANTTTTTTATTGCCTCCTTTTTTTTTCCACTTTTGCAAAACTAGCTCTGTACACTGCTGCCGTAAACAATGGATTCTTACTTTAAGTTTGTGTATGCCGGGGGGTTTTTTTTTCNTTTATTGAAGAAAATCGGGAGCGGGAGATCGATCAACCAAGCAGCTTGTCGAAGATTTTGTCTGTCCGATGAGCAGCAAGAAATTGCTGATTGCTGGTAGAGTAAATGAAATTCTAGTAAAACAGAGCAACATGAACATACGATAGGAAATTAGTTAGTATCTTTGATGATAATGTCATTTAATCTGAAAGATCGTTCTTCCGCACATCCGCTCCTTCCCCTTCAGAGGGGTACGCCGTTCTGCCATTGCTCTCCTCGGGCGAAGCTCCAGAAAACCCTGACGCAGGTGGATCGGACAGACGACCAGATGTGAACGGACATGATACATAGAAACAGACATGATACATAGAAGAAGAACGTCGTCCTAGGGAGACCTAGTTGTNCCCCCCTGTCGTGCACGGGCTTCTTGTTCTCGACGACCAGGCGCCAGCCGCCGTACAGCTGATTCACGATCGCGCTGCGGCGCAGTGCCGTGTGCTCCTTCGCGGCGGCCTCGTACAGCGCCGTCAGGCGTTTCTGGTCTTTCTCGTTCTGAGTGAATTATTTTTATTGAATTTGAGTTTAAAATGAGAGTGCGTAGAATGTTTAGAAAACCAAATTGTGAAGAGGATTGAGGGGGAAAGAAGAAGAAACGCACCTGGATCTCGCGGAAGGTGCTCTTTGCGCGCCGGAGGAAGTACTCGCGGAAGTTGTACGAGCTGAAGGAGCGTGCGGTGCGCAGTGTTGCACTGTAGAGGCGCAGAATCGACTCGCAGGATGGCGGAGCCATTGGATATCTAGTTGTTTCGTTGAGCAAGGTTGCACAAGAGACCTCGCTGTTGCGCTTTCCGGCCGAGATTAGGGTGGCGTGAGACCTTTGTGGACTATTTTTGGAGGTATAGGCTATGACTAAGCTACTTTCAGAACCAAAAATTAAAAAATTAAAAATTTGATCTGAAGCTGTGCCTCTGCGATCTGCGTTTTGATAACTACGAACGAAAATTTCTATACAATAAATTAAGTACCAGGTTGTGTTGTCTAAGTAGGTCGAACATGTCTTTGCTTCATCTTATCCCTCCTGTCTGAATTCCTTTTTTATTATTAAATTAATTTCTCCGTGTAAGTGTCGAATGAAATTCCCGGGGTGGGGGGAAGAGGGGTTCGTGTGTGAGTGTCGTCGTAAGTATTATAATTTGACGTTGGCCAAGGTGAGCCAGATGGATAGTGCGCAGAGGAGCAGAACAAGGGAGGCGCCTAGAGCGTGCATGCCGGTCTCCACCTTTGTGAACGACATGGGAAGCGCCTTGGTGTCTGAGGAGACGGCGGTGACCGGGAGCGGCAATGCACCCAGCGGGGTGCTGCACCGGAGGAGACTGTCGGTCTCGAGGGGCGGCGAGCACGAGCCGTTGGGGAGGGGGTTGTAGAGCGACTTGTCGTCTGAATTTGAGTGAGACACAGGGGTGAGTGAGCGGAGAGTGGATACGGAGCCTTGGGTTTGGGAGGCATGAGAAGCATGTACGGACCTGGAGGGGAGGAGACGACACGGAGCTGCGCCTCTGTGGGGACGGGGTGTATTCGGTGCTCATAGCGGGCGGGGCGAGACGACATGAAGGCGGCGTTGTCGTCGTCGTCGTCGTCTCCTCTAACAGAGTCGCGTTCGCCCACTCTGCTAAGGCTCTGCCGGCACGGGCACGGCGAGGAGGACCGGGAGGCGGACGACTGGGAAGAGGAGACCGTGGACTCGGATGTGCCGCTAGCTGAGCTCGCGAAGAAGCGTCCATGGCCGAGGCTCACACCCACGACGGGACCGGGCCGGCCTCGGCCCGCGTTGCTCTCGCTCTCACCCTCGAGTTCGATGTCCTCCGCGCCCGTCGACGTCGCAGCCGTGTCGACCGAGTCCGAGAGGCCATGGGCGTACCGGCGGGCGCGTGCGCGTGCGCGTGCTCGTGCGCGCGCGTAGGCGAGCAGGGCGAGGGAAAGCCTGGACGGTTTGTGCTTCTGCGTGCTCTCAGTCTCGCCAGCGGGAGCTTTCCGGGGCTCGTAGGACTGTAGATCGTACACAAGGTGATTCTCGTCGGAGACATCCGTGGCAAGAGGCATCCCTGCGGGCTACGGGGGGCGGAGAGGGGACGCAGAGCAGAGACGTAGAGTCAGGAGCTGCAGTCTTACGCGTCCGGTCTTCTGGGACGCGCTTGCACGCAGCGCAGCCGTCTCTACTAAATCTAACGGCTCATACGAATAAAATCGGAGAAATATTGCATTTTATTAACATGCGACCGGTGTTGTCTGGGATAGATTATTTTATTAGTGACTACGTTTCCTATGGTTCTATAGTGTAGTGGCTAATGACAGTGATTTTGACCTTTTTGGTTTTTCCCGCGACCCCTGTTCGATCCCGGGTTGGGCCATTTAATGTTCATATTTTTCTTATGTTGCCCTGACGTCAGTTGCTCTCTCTTAACTACAGCATCTCTGCCTCTGCCTCTGCCTCGTTCACATTCCTTTTCTTTTTGCATTCGCTCATCATCCAAGCCAGCACCCTCAAACGCACNAAAAAAAACAGACTCCAGGATTTGGAAACGCATTGCTTCGTCTTTCGCCCACCATCGCATTTGACTGAAGGCATCGCGACGCGACACTCTCAACCATCGCCAGCACCGCCAGTGGCTACACCCCGCAGCACCAAGCACGATGCGCATCATGCATTTCCTAGGCAAGCGCAGGAAGTCCATAGCGGCACTGAGGCCCTCTTCGGGCG